>WNWK01018512.1:0-39791 GCA_009830355.1 Cherax destructor
GCCTGAAGTCTGAACTTTAGTATCGGTGCTCCTCTGGCAAGACAGTGATGTAGTGAGGGATGGTGAAAGGGCTTCTTCTTTTTTGGGTCACCCTGCCTGGGTGGGAGACAGTTGGTGTGTTAAAAATAATAATAATAATAATAATAGCAATAATAAAAAAAAAAAAAATAATCAATAATAATAATAATAATAATAATAATAATAATAATAATAATAATAATAATAATGCTGGAAATCCATAAATTTACTGTGAATCAGAATCTTTCAGAATATTTTTAACATTCTGAAACTGAATTTGAAGTCGTAATTAACACATCGTGTAACATATTGACAACACATGTGGTTCTACGCTACATAAGTACATTTGAATACGCCCGCCAGGAAAGCCTTGCTGCTGTCTGCTTACATACATAAACATGAATCCTAGACATCATGTCTGCTTGTCAGGAAGAGTCAGCGAACATGAGTTGTGCTCTGGCCGTCCCAGTGTTCGGATATATTTACAAAAAGTTACTGTTTATTGTGTACATTGGTGTTAATGTTGTTTATATTTTATTACATTGCTATAAACACATAACCATATTTACGTTCGATTTCGTTTGCTCTGTCATATGAAATATATATTTCAGATTAACTTGAATGGACGAAGATGCGTGAAGAGTGCAGACAGATTTTATTATGTATGTGTTAAGTATACGTCACATGGTCAGTGAAAAACAATAATGTCGAGATTACATACAATCAATACTTTGGTTGGAAGAAAGGTGATGAAAATTAAACATAGGTTCGGCACATGTGTATGGTTTGTACCTCTGGAAGGACACGGTGACTGAATGGCAAACTTACGTCCCAATGGTGTGGCGAGAACCAAAGAACCACCTGAATGACTATTACTTGTGCTTGGTTAATGTGGTTAGTTTCTCAAAGAAAAATAAGAACACGATAACATATCCAGATTGTAAGTCAGCATTAAAACCTATGCTTATGAAGCCGAACTTGATATTAGTGAAGACACTGATAACACTGATCTTATTGAACCACCAGAATCAGAGACATTGAGACATCCTCACTTAATTACACTGCAGGAGTTAAATGACCTTCCAGGGACATTGACCTATCAAAGTGGAAGGCAGCACTTCTTGGATCGTGCGTACACGAATGGAAACTTTTAGAAAAAGGAACAAAATTATCTTGTTTTTGTACACGCCATGCTAGCGTGGCAGCATTCTATATGATGGAGAATGGTATATGTTACTGCAGTCTTTTCCAGATGGCGACCCGGCGTTGGCCCCCTGGATGGAGGGTGTCGCTCATCTTTCTTCTGTCCTGTGCGGAAGTCTTGCTATGGTCCCTCCGGATGGAGGGTGACATCTCTCTTGTGATGACTCCCCGGGGTGGGGAGTGTCTTCTTTCTTTTTGCTCTGGTCGCATCTTGGTAAGCACGCGTCCTCTTGAGTCTTCGGACATTTGTCCCAGCTGGTGGAGTGATCTTGAGTCGGTCGTTGTTAATAATAATAATAATAATAATAATAATAATAATATTATAATTATTATTATTATTATTATTATTATTATTATTATTATTATTATTAGGCACAATACCATGACAGGAATAATACACATATAACCTGCACATAGGAGACTGAAACTTATGACTACGTTTCGGTCCGATTTAAACCAAAACGTCGTCATTATTGTCAGTCTCCAAGTTGTCTACGTATTCATCTAGACAGTTCCCAGACCACAGCGAGGATCAGTCATCTCTCTCGTGTAAGACTTACCAATGCAACAGTTGGGTATCTTTATTGTCGGAACGTTTCGGCTACACAGTAGGTTTCTTCAGTTAGATACAGAGGCAGTAGATGTGGTAGCGAAATGAAGATGATGGAATCAGTCTTTATATGGCCACCACACCTGTTTCACTGAAGAAGGCAACTGAGTAGGTGAAAAATATCAACAATAAATATCTAACGTTTATGTCTTAATCGTCAATTTGTCAGTAATATATGCCATTTTCAGGTCGTTTCTGTAATACTCCACTTGATCAAGAACTTTTCTGCCGAAGGATACACCGGAGAAAAATTGGTGGCCGTAAGTTGAGACATCTTAGATCCAAGTTATTTCAAACTCTGGGGACGGTGGTGGTCGTACCTCTCAAGAACTTTACGTGATTAGGGAAATGTACTTCCACTGTGATGTTAAATCCACGTTCGTATTACAACGTAAGTTTATCATATAACATTGATTTGTTCCGTAGCATCTGCAGTATTAATCTACCATGTAGTAGTGTGAAGTGGACAGTTTTCTCCTCTCTCATCCCTCAGGCAGCAGCACTCATCTAGAGGCCTATTTTAAAGCCGACCGTTTATATTATAAATTCCGTTTGTTTTACGACCTTCATGCTAATGAAAAAATGCCCAATCAGAGATAGGCGTAGTAGTGGTTTGCGTATAGGAAAGACACACGAGTTGATAGACGATATGCAAGTGCAAGAAGCGATGCTCTCTCAACTGTCAACACGAGTTGAATGTTATTTGTCAAATAGACTTAACATGAATGACGGCCGCGTTTGGACTTACCCATAGTTTTCAATATAAGATTAACTTTTAACTGTTTCCTGCCCTCCCACTACGGCTGTTATCACACCACACGTCAGCTATCTGACCTTCACATTTATCACAGCTTCCACACTGTCACCCACAGCTCAGAGTTCTTTCTGATGGTTGTACTTAGTCATCTACACTGTTACTCCTAAGTAGTGGTAGATTTCGCAAATCATTTAAAATTTCAACGAATATAAGCCTATCATTGAGGTTAAAGAGGACAAACTCGTTGAGTGTGGGAAACCAGAACATGAAAGCCACTTGCCTCTCCAAACCAGCGTAAATTACTAGTCGTTAAAACGTGAACTATATTCTTCTGGTGACATCACATTATGGTGTTTATTTTCGGTATTCTTTAGCAATTTTGCATGCATACAAACATCCAATATATTTAGAGGAAAAAATAATAGCGGGACAACAGTGAGACTGAGACCAATGACAACAGTGAGACTGTGACCAATGACAACAGTGAGACTGTGATCAATGACAACAGTGAGACTGTGATCAATGACAACAGTGAGACTGTCATCAGTGTTTCCGTGATCAGTCTCTGGAGAGACTAATATCAATGAATTCATAATTCTCAAGACTGTGATCGGTGAAGCCGTGTTCTCTGAGTCATTGATTCAGTTAAATTGATTAGAGTTGCCGTATTTACTTAAACTGTGATCAGTGAGATTAGTTGAATAATGCTGAAAATAAATACTCCGTGAAAAAGTACCATAGTGAAAAAGTACCATAGTGAAAAAATACCATAATGAAATAGTACCATAGTGAAAGCAGGAAATAAAACCTAAGCGCATTCATGTACTTACATATGTATCTATTCCTCTTTAGATATTTGTAAGTGTATGAAAGCACTCAGGTTTCGTTTCCTATTTTCTCTGTGGTATTTTTTTCACATTTGCAATCATGCGTTTTAATGTGATTTCTTCCATTAATAAACTCTATGACATTGACAATAGATTGTCGTTTGAGAGATTGATGTATAATAAATATAAATATTTAGCATTGATATTAGTTTTGACATTGTCACTTCCAGGTCCTTCACATTAGTTTTTCGATCTTTTGTGTGGTTAGAATTTCTTGTATACCCTGATTCAATTTTAATTTCCTCAAGTTTTCCATATCTGAGTAGCTGAAATTTCTCTCCATTGAAATTCATATTGTTTTCTGCGACCCATTTAAAGATTTGGTTGATGTCCTCTTGGAGTCTTGCAGTCTTCGATGGAGGTCACTGTTATCGCAATTCAGGTGTCATCTGCAAAGGAGGAGACGGAGCTATGGCTTACATTTCTGTCTATGTCGGATATGAGGATGAGGAACAGGATGGGAGCGAGTACTGTGCCTTGTGGAACAGAACTTTTCACTGTAGCCTCCTCAGACTTTACTCTGTTTACTATTACTTTTTGTGTTCTGTTAGGAAGTTATAGATCCATATACCAACTTTTCCTGTTATTCATTTATCCCGCATTTTGTGTGCTATTACACCATGATCACTTTTGTCGAAGGCGTTCGTAAAGTCTGTGTATACTACAGCTGCATTTTGTTTATCTTCTAAAGCATTCAGGACCTTGTCATAATGATCCATTAGCGACCTGCTCTAAACCCGTGTTGCCCTGGGTTGTGTAACTGATAGGTATCTAGGTGGTTAGCGATCTTGCTTCTTAGAACCTTTTCAAAGATATTTATGATATGGGATGTCAGCGCTATCGGTCTGTAGTTCTTTGCAATTGCTTTACTGCCACTTTTGTGGAGTGGAGTTATGACTGTTGTTTTTAGTGACTGTGGGATGACCCTTCTGTCCATGCTCCCGCTCAATAGAATGATGAAGGCACGTGACAGGGGCTTCTTACAGTTCAGGTCCGGGCCTGGGGCAGAGTGCATGGGCATGTCATTAATTTCCTTTTCGAAGTCTAGTGGTGTTAGGATAATATCAAGAGATTTTTGAAATAACCAAATTTTGAGTCTCGGTTATAACAAAAATAATTTAGATTGTCGACCCTTAGTCAGGTTAACGGCTCGCTGAACATTGAGTCGTGTTGGGACTTTAGTATCTCATTCATTTTCTTTGCTGTCATCTGTGTGGGTCCCATCACGTTTAAGCAGGAGTCCAATACTGGATGTCGTTTTTTTCCTTAGATTTGGCATAAGAGAAGTATTTTGGGTTTCTCTCAAGTTCTTTTAGAGCTTTAAGTACTTCCTGAGAGTCTTGTTTCCCGTAAGATTCCTTGAGCTTAATTTCGATATTTGCTATTTCTCTGACCAGTGCTTCCCTTCGTATTGCAGATATACTGGCTCCTCTCAGTAGCTCTGTGATTCTTAACCTTCGTCTGTATAGGATCTCACCGTCAAAGACCACAACAATGCATCTATCTCATCTGCTAGAAAAATGGAAGGATGAATAACAAGAACCTTCAAAACTAGGGACGCCAAGCCCATGATTATTCTCTTCAAATTTCTTAATCTCTCTAGGCTGGAATAATTGCCGTACACTAACTGCCCCCTTCAAGGCAGGCAAAATTGCTCACCTGCAGAATGTACAGAGAACATTCACGGCACACATAAGTACGTTAAAGCACCTAAATTACTGGAAACGGTTGAAGCCCCTTGAATTGTATTCCCTGGAACGCAGGAGAGAAAGATACACGATAATATACACCTGGAAAATCCTTGATGGAATAATACCAAACTTGCACACGAAAATCACTCCCTATGAAAGCAAAAGACTCAGCAGGATATGCAACATTGCCCCCAAGGAAAAGCAGGGGCGCCACGAGTACACTAAGAGACAACATAATAAGTGTCAGGGGCCAAAGACTGTTCAACTGCCTCCCAGCATGCATAAGAGGGATTACCAATAGACCCCTGACTGTCTTCAAGAAGGCACTGAGCAGGCACCTAAAGTTAGTAACTGACCAACCGGGCTGGGTCTCGTACGTCGGTTTACGTACGAACCACGGCCTGGTTGATCGGTCCTTGATCAACCAGGCTGCTACGTGCGGCCAGCAGTAACAGCCTGATTGATCAGACCCTGATCCACCACGAGGCCTGATCTCAGATCGGGCTACACTCTTGGTATTAGAGTGCACCGGGGATCACAACTAAAGATTCTAAAAGTAAGGTACTGGAAAATAAAAATATAAACAAGGTAAGTTGGCTACACTGACATGTTGGGTGAAGATATTCTTCATAATAATATAATTAAATGAAGTGTTAACAAGTGACTCGCAGGATCAAGTTGTCAGGTGTAATACTAGAAGGATCAAGTTGTCAGGTGTAATACTAGAAGGATCAAGTTGTCAGGTGTAATACTAGAAGGATCAAGTTATCAGGTGTAATACTAGAAGGATCAAGTGCTACGTATAAAAATAGAAGGATCAAGTGCTACGTATAAAAGTAGAAGGATCAAGGTGACACGTGAAATACTAGAAGGATCAACCTGTTACGTGTAACACTGGGAAGATGAGGGTGTAGCGTGTAACACTGGATCACTGTAACACTGGAAGGATCAATGTAACACTGGAACAGTCAATGTAACACTGGAAAGGTCAATGTAACACTGGAAGGATCAATGTAATGCTTGAAGGATCAATGTAATACTGTAAGGATTAGTATGACACTGGAAGGATCAGTGTACCACTGAAAGGATCAGTGTAACACTGAAAGGATCAGTGTAACACTGGAAGGATCTGTGTAAAAGTGGAAGAATCAGTGTAGCATTGAACGGATCAGTTTAACACTGGAAGGAACAGTGTGATACTGGAAGGATTAGTATAACACTGGAAGGATCAGTGTAACACTGAAAAGATAGGTGTAACACTGAAAAGATCAGTGTAACACTGAAAGGATCAGTGTAATACTGGAAGAATTAGTATAACACTGGAAGGATCAGTGTAGCATTGCAAGGATCAGTGTAACACTGGAAGGATTAGTAAAACACCGGAAAGATCAGTGTAACACCGAAAGGATCATTGTAACACTGAAAGAAACAGTGTAACACTGAGAGGATCAATGTAATACTGGAAGGATCACTGTAACACTGGATGAATCAGTTTAACACTGGAAGGATCAGTTTAACATGGAAGAATCACTGTAACACTGGAAGGATCAGTTTAACATGGAAGAATCACTGTAACACTAGAATCATTTTAACAGTCGAAATATCACTGTAACCCTGGAAGGATCACTGTAACACTAGAAAGATCACTGCAACACTCGAAGGATCAATGTGTCACGTAAAACACCTGAAGAAACTGATGCCCTGAGATGCTCATCATCTGGGAGATGATGAACAGCTTCGGACATGTGATAATAGCACATTTACTCACCTAATTCTACTCTCCTAATTGTAGTTGTAGGGGTCGAGACTTAGCTTCTGGCCCCGCCTCTTCACTGACCGCTACTGGGTCCTCTCTCTCCCTGTTCCATGAGCTTTATCATACCTCGTCTTAAAGCTATGTATGGTTCCTGCCTCCACTACTTCACTTGCTAGACTATTCCACTTCCTGACTACTCTATGACTGAAGAAATACTTCCTAACATCCCTTTGACTCATCTAAGTCTTCAACTTCCAATTGTGACCCATTGTTTCCGTGTTCGCTCTCTGGAACATCCTCTCTCTGTCCAATTTGTCTATTCCACGTAGTATTTTGTATGTCGTTATCATGTCTTCCCTAATTCTCCTGTCCTCCAGTGTCGTCAGACCGATTTCCCTTAGCCTTTCTTCGTAGGACATTCCCCTTAGCTCTGGAACTAACCTTGTTGCAAACCTTTGCACTTTATCTAATCTCTTGACGTGCTTGACCAGGTGTGGGTTCCAAACTGGTGATGCATACTCCAGTA
Source organism: Cherax destructor (assembly GCA_009830355.1). Lineage (NCBI taxonomy): Eukaryota > Metazoa > Arthropoda > Malacostraca > Decapoda > Parastacidae > Cherax > Cherax destructor. Next base: position 7,449 of record WNWK01018512.1, read on the forward strand.
TGGGCCTGACGTACACGGAGTACAGTGTCTAGAATGTTTCCTTACTAAGGTATCGGAACGCTATTCTCAGGTTTGCCAGGCGCCCATATGCTGCAGCAGTTATCTGGTTGATGTGTGCTTCCGGAGACGTGCTCGGTATTATACTCACCCCAAGATCTTTCTCCTTGAGTGAGGCTTGCAGTCTTTGGCTACCTAGCCTATACCCTGTCTGCGGTCTTCTTTGCCTTTCCCCGATCTTCATGACTTTGCATTTGGCGGGGTTAAATTCAAGAAGCCAGTTGCTGGACCAGGTGTCCAGCCTGTCCAGGTCTTTTTAAAGTCCTGCCTGATCCTCATCTGATTTAATTCTCCTCATTAACTTCACATCTGCGATCAGGGACACTTCTGAGTCTATCCCTTCCATCATGTCATTCACATATTCCAAAAATAGCACTGGTCCTAGGATTGACCTCTGTGGGACCCCGCTCGTCACAGGCGCCCACTGTGATATCTCATCACGTACAACTACTCGTTGTTGCCTCCCTGTCAGGTATTCTCTGATCCATTGCAGTGCCCTTCCTGTTATACGCAACTGATTCTCTAGCTTCTTCACTAATCTCTTGTGAGGAACTGTGTCGAAGACCCTCTTGCAGTCCAAGAAAATGCAATCAACCCACCCCTCTCTCTCGTGTCTTACTTCTGTTACTTTGTCATAAAACTCCAGAAGGTTTGTGACACAGGATTAGCCTTCCATGAATCCGTGCTGGTTGTCGTTTATAATCTTTTCCGTTCCAGGTGCTCTACCACTCTCCTCCTGATAATCTTCTCCATGACTTTGCACACTATACACGTCAGTGACACTGGTCTATAGTTTAGTGCCTCTTTTCTGTCTCCTTTTTTAAAAATGGGAACTACATTTGCCATCTTCCATACCTCAGGTAGTTGCTCAGGTTCAAGGGATGTGTTGAAGATTGTGGTTAGTGGCACACACAGCATCTCTGCTCCCTCTCTAAGGACCCACGGGGAGATGTTGTCCGGTCCCATCGCCTTTGAGGTATCAAGGTCACTGAGCAACTTAACCTCCTCAGTTGTGTGTATGTCATCCAACACTTGTTGGTATATTCCTTGTTGATGTCCCACTCTGTTCTGTCTTCCCAGAGTCCTTCCTGTCTCCGCTGTAAATACTTTCTTAAATCTCGTGTTGAGCTCCTCACATACCTCTTGATCGATTCTTGTGGGTTCCTCACCTTCTTTCCTCAGCCTGATCACCTGGTCTTTGACTGATGTCTTCCTCCTAATGTTGCTATACAGCAGTTTCGGTTCAGACTTGACTTTCGATGCTATGTCGTTTTCGTACTGTCGCTGGGCCTCCCTCCTTATCCGTGCATACTCGTTTCTGACTCTACGACTAATCATATTTTCCTGGGTCGTTTGCCTACTGTACTTTTTCCATTCTCTAGTGCACTTTGTCTCCCTACACCTTCGGGTAAACCAAGGGTTCGCTTTGGTCTTCCCATTATTTCTGTTGCCCTTGGGAACAAACCTTTCCTCTGCCTCCTTGCATTTTGTTGTTATGTATTCCATTATTTCGTTTACTGACTTTCCTACCAATTCTCTGTCCCACTGAATCTCCTTCAGGAAGTTCCTCATACGTGTGTAGTCTGAAACTTGTACTGTTTTAACTATTTTAGCGGAATTATAGCTATGCTTTTCTTATATGCACCGATTCTAAATCTCCCCTCCCATCCTCCCATCCCCTCCCATCCCCTCCCACTATTTTCGGATTCATTAGGGAGGATATTTCCTCTTGGCAGTAATCTGCTTCTTGAGTAAAGGAAACAGAAATCACTGTCCGGCGGTGTTCCAGGTTTCCATGGAAAGGAATTGCAGTGTTGGTGGTTGCGTCATTCTCCCGATGTAAATTTGATGATCATGAATATGGCATATTGTGTGGCCCAACAGCGCAACACTGGGTTGATATTCTGGGGGTTCTCCGTCGGCGGAAGTTCTGCCTGAAGTTGGAATGGAAATTCTAGGTGCATGACTCGTGTTGTTTGCTTGAGTTCGCCCTTCCCTATTATTAGCTGAAAAAAATTATTGCTTCATTGGTAGTCGTGTGTAATCATAATGGATATTTTAGTGTTTTTTTTTTTTTTACTTTTCATGAATGCTCCTGCGTTTATTTCCTTTTTTTATGTCATTTGAGATTCTTCCTTACTCTCCTAGCCCTTTAGTGAAGGTGACATTCCCTACTAATCCCAACATGGACATGGATTGTTCTATGAAACAAGAACGTGTTTTAGGCGTTCCTCCAGTGCATGAGTCCAGTTCCTGTCTTCTGTCTATTCCAATCAAACAACCCTGATCTCTGTCTTACTTGAACCGTGAACACGGCTTCTACGACACTACTATTTATCAATCAGTAGCTCGTCGAACGTCGAACGAAATCTACAAAAATCCGCTATTGTGACTTACGTTCCTCCTGGCTCACGCTCTAAGTCCACTACCGTTGAAGAGATTTTTCCACGTTCAACCTCACGATACCAGATGCGTTCCTTAGTAACCAAATGACAACACATCTCGTTCCACACCTTCAAGAATGGGGTGCGAACAATCAGCATAAATGACTCGGTTCAGGCCGACAAGTTATAGCGACATTGTGCTACTGGCAACACAATCCACACAGTAAACCGATACTCCTTCAATTTGTGCTCTGGGGCAGTTAACTCACACACTCGACAATCCAATAATAGCTCTTTACCGAGTGTGCTGTAAATATTCCAGTGTAACTTGAACTTCAGCACCTGCTTGTTACCATAATTGAAGCTTATGCCAATTCTGCCTACTTCCAGAGGCAACACCCCAGCAACATAGCTAAACTAACTTTTAATTGCTGTGAACACCAATCCTTAGTCCACACAGCTGATGTTCTCCTAACCCATCAAAATATTGTGGATCACTGGAGCGTTCATTCTATGGACAAATAGATCACAGTGACTTGAAGCAGATCTCCGTCTTGCTTGAATCGTAATAATTATGTATCGTCTAAGGATGATACCTAATAACTTCAACTACAGTTTTTTTTTTATTCCCCCCGACTTTTTGTTTTTATTTCGCTCACTACTCGAGAAGGCCTCATCCGGTTACTTTAAAGTGCATTCTTATTCTTCGACAGCGAAGAGTGAAATTTAAGTGTAACTGCAGATTTACCAATTTTATGTGTAAAATAGTGATTTTTAAAGATTATTCCTCTAAAGCTCAGGATAATATATATTAAGTTTGTGCGTGAAGGCTTATCAATAAGTTAACATAATTAAAAACGGAATTCCTGGAAACCGTGTCCTAACTAGAGAATGACTCTTCTCAACGTCTCCAAATTCTTACCACTGATGTGGTTTCCGGAACGCAAAGTTGGCGCTGTTATTAGTGACACAAGTCCTGATTTGCCAACTTTATTGGATAAATATGGAAATTCATTTATTCTGAATAATTAATGATTCTTCTGATTCATTTCAAAATACTGTTGAAGATGCATTCTATAAGAAGAATGATTCACATTAGTTTAGTTTGCGTTGGTGTAAATTTGAAATTTTACTGAAATTGTTATAACCATGGGATCGTTAATTTCAGATCATTTAGTGGAGAATGGTTTTTCTGGTCGCCTTTAAACCTTCCTCGTTAAAGAGTTTTAATAAATGAAAACTTGGCGTTCACTTTGAGTTTTGAAAATTGGATTTTTCAATTTTAAAAAATATTTTTTTCTCATATAATAACTAACTTTAAAAGCTAAACGCTGGTGTATCTTAACTAGAAGCATTTTTTAATTGATTTTGTGTTATGTGGATACCAATTTCTCAGGTTATAAATTATAAATTATGTTAGTTTACCTTTAACTTACTTTCAATTATGAATGTTTAATGACAATTAGCATGTAACACAATGTAAACTATTTTACATTATAACACTTGCTTCAAATTCAGAATAAGTATTCACTAAATTCCTGTTGACATTATATACTTAATGACCATTATAGTTATATGAATATATACTTCAATAATATATGGAGTATACACATTAGGACCTTATGTAAACTGGTACACATTAAACATATACTCAAATAAATTCACTTTCCTCTTAATTTATGCGATTTAAATATCCCAAACTATAACAGGTTCAGATTTTTATTTAGTTAATCCAGGCCCAGTATAACTATTGACTGAATAGCTTTATAGTTATACAAAAATATTCATATGCAAATGTAACTATATACAATAATAACATACGTAATATTTATAAAAGTAAACAAATCAGGCTGAGTGGCCATTCAAATTATATTTATCGTTGTCTTCAAAGTGTATCTTTGACAATTTGTTTTACGATTAAGGACAATTCCTTATGCTAAATGATCCGATTAGTTAGAAAAACTACCCGCCAATAAGGGGAAATATGGAAGAGGTCACAATAAAATGCGTGATTTCAAATATGATAAAAATACCACTGTGAAAATAGGAAACAAAACCTGAGCGCTTTATGAAGATATGTGTGTAAGCACATGAAAGCCCTCAGGTTTTATTTCCTGTTTTCACTGTGATATTTCTTTACATGGGGAATTAAACTGAGAGTATGGGAATTAATTAAACCATTTTCTATAGTGGGTCTGCACTCAACTATATCCTTCACTGCTCTGATATTGACACAGCCTCACATTACCAAAGGATTTTATAATTAATTAATAGGAGAATTGTAGATTTTCTGGTGTATAAATAACATCAGGTACTCAGAGAGATTGAAACTGTTTGAAGCATCATATAAAATTAATTTCACTAACATTCACTCGTGACCAGTAATTCATAAAATATTTTCTGTTGGGAGCAAAGGCCGGGTCACCATCTGGAAATGACCGTATTTTTTAAAGGGGTGGACCGGTAAGCCAGCTCCAGTGGGGTGACCTGTTCTTAGCTCCAGTGGTGACCTGTTCTTAGCTCAGTGAAGACGTGTCTAGTGTACTCCCTGTGGACTGAACCAAGATGCCCCCTATTGAGCAACTTTACCAGCAGCTTAAGGAGGAATTGAGGGTAGCGAAGCTTGAGATACAGCGATTGACGGAGGAAAACAAGAGGATTCGTAGTAGTCCTCCTGTTGTGAGTCCTCAGGTCAAGACGGGAACCTGGGCAGTGACCGGACAGCATGGGACGAAGTTGAAGATCAAGAAGACGAATGGAGAGGTAGTAACAACGAAGAAGAAAGAGACTGCTGTGGAAACTTCGAACTCCTTTTCTGTGCTACCAGACGAATGTGAGTCGACTACTGGGAACATAAGGACGAACGGCACCAAGGAAGGTAAAAACATTGTTATTGTTCGGGATAGCCAAGTTAGGTATATAGATAGGGCCTTCTGCTTGAAAGATAGGAGTAGGAGACAGAGGGTTTGCTTTCCTGGGGCTGGGATGGAAAACATTGTTAGCCGGCTTGACAACATGATGCATAGTAATGGGATAAATCTTATTATCTGCCTCAGTGCTGGAGGCAATGATGTAGCCAAGCGTAGAAGTGAGGATTTAGTTAGTAGGTATAAGGCAGCAATAGACATCATTAGGAAGAAGGGAGGGAGCCCTGTTATATGTGGCATTTTGCCAAGAAGGGGTGATGGAGATGAATGGCTGTCCAGAGCGATTGGTATAAATTGCTGGGTGGACAAACACTGTAAGGATAATGCAGTCCCATTCATTGACAACTGGGACTACTTCTATGGCCGAAATGACATGTATGCCAGGGATGGGGTTCACTTATCCATGGAAGGTGTAGGATTTCTCGCTAGCTCAGTTGAGGATGTTGTTAGTGCTTTAAACTAGGATTAGTTAGAGGTATGGGTTTAGGAATGGTAAATAATGAGGGCAAAAATATTTATTCAGGCTTTGATATCATAAATCTTAACAATAACAGTAATCGAGTAACACAGGGTAATGATAGTAACATAAATTGTGTAAAACAAAAGCTGAAAAAGGTTCACAAGAAGATACATATCAATGTATTTTATACTAACTGTCGAAGCGCCAGAAATAAAATTAACGAATTAAGCTGGGTAGCATGTGCTGGGAACTTTGATGTCATTGCAATAACTGAAACATGGTATAATACCAAGAGTCGGGATATGATTACTGAGTGTCATATTCAGGGGTTTAAGTTGTTCCATGTAGATAGATATAATGGGAAAGGGGGTGGAGTTGCATTATATGTACGAGAAAATATAAATTGCTGCATAAAAACAGGCATAAAAATAGATGGATCATTAACAGAATCTGTTTGGGTAGAGTTTCTAGAAGGTCAAGAAAAACTGATTCTACGTGTAATATACCGCCCTCCAGGCTTGGATCACGATAGAGGGAGACTTCTTTGGGACGATATTGCTAGGGCTTCTAGACACAATAACATAGTGATAGTAGGGGATTTTAACTTCAGTCAAATTGACTGAGACTTCTTTGACCGGTAATCTGGAGTCCAGTGACTTTATGGAAGTAGTTCAGGACTGTTTTCTGAAGCAGTGTGTGACGGAGCCTACCAGAGGCAATAATTTGCTCGACCTAGTCCTTCTCGCAATCTATATGGCTAAGTTCTACGTTATTTAACTTATAAGTGCTTGGGTTATAGACACTACCGAGCTTCAGAACCATGCATTTATCTACATTGAACTGCATCTGCCACTTTTCTGACCACGAATTAAGTTTGTCTAAATCTTCCTGAAGTTCTATGACATCTATGTTTGAATCAATTATCCTACCTATCTTCGTGTCGTCGGCGAATTTGCTCATATCACTAGTAATTCCCTCATCAAGGTCATTGATATATATTATAAACAACAACGGGCCCAAGACTGATCCCTGTGGAACACCACTTGTTACAAATCCCCACTCGGATTTAACCCCATTTAAGCACACTCTCTTCTTCCTATTGGTGAGCCATGACTCGTTCCATGACAGCACTTTTCTTCCAATGCCATGAGCTGCCACTTTCCTTAACAGTCTCTAGTGTGGTACTCTATCAAAAGCCTTACTAAAGTCTAAATAAACAATATCGAATTCTTTATCGTGATCAACAGCCTCAAAAGCTTTACCGAAGAAAGTTAATAAATTAGTTAGGCAGGAACATCCCCTCGTGAATCCACCCTGAGTATCGTTAATCAAATTATGTTTATCGAGATGGTTTCTTATAATATCAGCTATAATTGACTCTAGTAATTTACCTACAATTGAGGTCAGGCTTATTGGGCGGTAATTTGACGGTAGTGACTTGTCCCCTGCTTTAAAAATAGGAATTACATTAGCCATCTTCCACATATCAGACAAAACACCTGTTTGAAGAGATAAATAAAAAATGTTACTTAATGGTTCACAGAGTTCCATTTTGCATTCCTTAAGAACCCTTGCAAAAAGCTCATCAGGACCCGGCGATTTATTTTGTTTCAGTCGGTCTACTTGTTTCATAACCATTTCGCTAGTGATTGTGATATTACATATTTTATATTATATTATATATTTTATATTCTTCAGGACCACTATAAAAAATAATTACTGGGATATTATTAGTGTCTTCCTGTGTGAAAACTGAGGGAAAATAATTATAAAAATAGAGCACATATCATTTTCCTTGTCAGTAAGATGTCCATAGTTATTTTTAAGGGGACCTATCTTATCTCTAACTTTTGTTCTCTAAATCTGGAAAAAACATTTTGGGTTAGTTTTTGAATCCCTAGCAACTTTTATTTCATAATCCTGTTTAGCTTTTCTTATCCCCTTTTTAACGTCCCTCTTAATGTCAGTATAATGATTTATAAGATAACCCTCACCTCTTTTTATGCGCCTATAAATTCCTTTCTTCTGACCTAAAAGGTATTTGAGAATATTATACATCCAATTCTACTTGATATAATTTCTTTATACGGGATAAATGTTCTTTGGGCAGCCTGTATAGTGTTCAGAAAACTGTCATATTGATACATATCTTCGTTACCCCAGTCCACAGATGATAAGTGTTCTCTAAGCCCATTGTAATCTGCTAAGCGAAAGTCAGAGACCATTACTGAATTATCCCTACTGTCATACATCCATTCAATGTTAAAGGTAATTGATTTGTGGTCACTTATGGCGAGTTCCTCTGTAATTTCTAAATTAATAACAAGGGTTTCCTTGTTTGCAAGAACCAAGTCAAGTAGGTTATTTCCCCTTGTAGGTTCTGTCACAAACTGCTTCAAAAAACAATCCTGAACTACTACTAAAAAGTCGTTACATTCTAAATTCCCACGTCAAGGTCATTGATATATATTATAAACAACAACGGGCCTAAGACTGATCCCTGTCAGCAATAGACATAATTAGGAAGAAGGGTGGGAACCCTGTCATATGTTGTATTTTGCAAAGGAGAGGAGTTGGAAATGAATGGTTGTCCAGGGCAGTTGGTGTAAATTGCTGGCTGGACAAATACTGTAAGGAAAATGCAGTAACATTCATTGACAACTGGGATCTCTTCTATAGCAGAAATGACATGTATGCCAGGGATGGGGTTCACTTATCTAGGTCTGGGGTGGGGGCACTGGCAACTGCCGTGGAGGGAGCTGTTAGGGCTTTGAACTAGAAAAAGTTAGTGGTATGGGTTATGGGGGGAAAACAGTGAAGTTCCAGTGTAGTAATGTTATAAATTCTAGGGTAACTAGTAATAGGCAGAATAAGGTGGGTATTGGAAAGCCAGTGGCACTATGTGACAAGGACAGTAATAGGTATAGTGGAAAAACAGAAATGAGCAGGAAGGGTAAAGAGAAAGGTGGGTCTTTAAATGTATATTACACCAATAGTCTTAGTGCTAGGAATGAGATGGACGAGTTGAGATTAGTTGCAAGTACAGGGAATATTGATGTGTTTGCAATAACTGAGACATGGTTTAATATGAAAAATCGGGTCATGCCTGCCGAATGTCACATTCAGGGTTTTAAATTGTTCCAAGTAAACAGAAGTATCGGGAAGGGGGGTGGGGTTGCACTCTATATCCGTGATCATTTAAATTGTTGCATAAAAACGGGTATAAAGTCTGAAATAACACATACAGAGTCTGTCTGGATAGAATTTTCATAGGGGTGTGAAAAATGGATTTTAGGCGTGATTTACCGTCCTCCAAACTTAGATAGGGAACAAGGGAGACTACTTTGGGGGGAAATTGTTAAGGTCACAAGGCACGATAACGTAGTAATTCTAGGAGACTTTAACTTTTGTCAGATTAATTGGAATTTCTTGACAGGGAATTTAGAATCTAACGACTTTTTAGAAGTAGTTCAGGATTGCTTTTTGAAGCAGTTTGTGACAGAACCTACAAGGGGAAATAACCTACTTGGCTTGGTTCTGGCAAGCAAGGAAACCGTTGTTAATAATTTAGAAATTACAGAGGAACTCGGCTCAAGCGACCACAAGTCAATGAACTTTAGCATTGAATGGATGTATGATAGTAGGGATAATTCAGTAACGGTCCCAGATTTTCGCTTAGCAGATTATAATGGACTTAGAGAACACTTATCAACTGTGGACTGGGGTAACGAAGATAAGTATCAATATGACAGTTTTCTTAACACTATACAAGCTGCCCAAAGAACATTTATCCCGTATAAAGAAATTAGATCAAGTAGAAATGACCCAAAATGGATGAATAATAGGCTCAAGTATCTTTTAGAGCAGAAGAAAGGAATTTATAGGCGCATAAAAAGAGGTGAGGGTCATCTTATAAATCAGTATACTGACATTAAGAGGGACGTTAAAAAGGGGATAAGAAAAGCTAAACGGGACTATGAAATTTAAGTTGCTAGGGATTCAAAAACTAACCCAAAAAGTTTTTTCTAGGTTTATAGAACAAAAGTTAGAGATAAGATAGGTCCCCTTAAAAATAATTCTGGGCATCTTACTGAGAAGGAGAACGACATGTGCTCTATTTTTAATAATTATTTTCTCTCGGTTTTCACACAGGAAGACACTAATAATATCGCAGTATATTACTTAATTATGTAATATCACAGTCACTAGCGAAGTGGTTATGAAACAACTAGACCGACTGATACAAAATAAATCCCCGGGTCCTGATGAGCTTTTTGCAAGGGTTCTTAAGGAATGCAAAATGGAACTCTGTGAACCATTGAGTAACATTTTAAATTTATCTCTTCAAACAGGTGTAGTGTCTGATATGTGGAAGATGGCTAATGTAATTCCTATTTTTAAAGCAGGGGACAAGTCACTACCGTCAAATTACCGCGCAATAAGCCTGACCTCAATTGTAGGCAAATTACTAGAGTCAATTATACCTGATATTATTAGAAGCCATCTAGATAACCATAATTTGATTAATGATATTCAGCATGGATTCACGAGGGGCCGTTCATGCCTATCTAATTTATTAACCTTCTTCTGTAAAGCTTTTGAGGCTGTTGATCACGAAAAAGAATTCGATATTGTTTATTTAGACTTTAGTAAGGCTTTTGATAGAGTAGCGCACCAGAGACTGTTAAAGAAAGCGGCAGCTTATGGCATTGGGGGAAAAGTGCTGTCATGGATCGAGTCATAACCCACCAATAGGAAGCAGAGAGTGTGTATAAATGGGGTTAAATCCGAATGGGGACTTGTAACAAGTGGTGTTCCACAGGGATCAGACTTAGGCCCGTTGTTATTTATAATATATATCAATGACCTTGACAAGGGAATTACTAGTGATATGAGCAAATTCGCCGACGACACGAAGATAGGTAGGATAATTGATTCAAACATAGATGTCATAGAACTTCAGGAAGATTTAGACAAACTTAATTCGTGGTCAGAAAAGTGGCAGATGCAGTTCAATGTAGATAAATGCATGGTTCTGAAGCTCGGGAGTGTCCATAACCCAAGCACTTATAAGTTAAATAACGTAGAACTTAGCTATACAGATTGCGAGAAGGACTTGGGGGTGATGGTAAGCAGCATCCTTAAACCAAGACAGCAATTCCTAAGCGTACGTAATAAGAAAAATAGATTACTGGGATTTATATCAAGAAGTGTTAGAAACAGAAGTCCAGAGGTTATATTACAGCTTTATACATCATTAGTAAGGCCTCACCTAGATTACGCAGCTCAGTTCTGGTCTCCATATTACAGAATGGACATAAATTCGTTAGAAAACACTCAGCGTAGAATGACTAAATTAATACATAGCATTAGAAATCTTCCTTACGAAGAAAGATTGAAGACCCTTAAATTACATTCACTTGTAAGACGTAGAATGAGGGGAAACATGATCTAGGTATACAAGTGGAAAATGGGTATTAACAAAGGGATATAAATAAGGTCTTGAGGGTATCTCTCAAAGAGAGAACCCGCAATAATGGATTGAAGTTAGATATAGATTTAGATTTAGAAAGGATATAGGAAAGTATTGGTTTGTAAATAGGGTAGTTGATGAGTGGAACAGTTTGCCTAGTAGGGTTATTGAAGAAAGGACCTTGGGTAGTTTTAAATTTAGGTTGGATAAATTCATGAGGGAGAGGGGTTGGATTTGAGTGGGAATTTGCATATGAGTAAATAAAATTATCAAAGCTTATTTCTTGGGTAGCATTGAAAATTAGGTTGAACAAATATTCTGTTAGTGGGATGGAGTGTGAAGGACCTGCTTAGTATGGGCCAACAGGCCTGCTGCAGTTTTCCTCCTTTCTTATGTTTCTTATGTTTCAATAACCCTACTAGGCAGACTGTTCCACTCATCAACTACCCTATTTCCAAACCAATACTTTCCTATATCCTTTCTAAATCTAAACTTATCTAATTTGAATCCATTATTGCGGGTTCTCTCTTGGAGAGATATTCTCAAGACCTTATTTATATCCCCTTTGTTAATACCCATTTTCCACTTGTATACCTCGATCATGTCTCCCCTCATTCTTCGTCTTACAAGTGAATGTAATTTTAGGGTCTTCAATCTTTCTTCATACGGAAGATTTCTAATGCTATGTATTAATTTAGTCATTCTACTTTGAATGTTTTCTAACGAATTATTATCCATTCTGTAATATGGAGACCAGAACTGAGCTGCGTAATCTAGGTGAGGCCTTACTAATGATGTATAAAGCTGGAAAAATAAACACATAAGCAGTATAATGTGATCCATTATTGGCAACGTTTCGCCCACGTAGTGGGCTTTATCTAGTCACAGACAGATCTACCTGGAAAATTTTAATGTGTTAGGTTTGCCGGTACCACCGGCCCAGGTCTTCTCCAAATGGTGACCCGGCATTGGCCCCCTGGGTAGAGGGTGTCAGTCATCTTCTTCTTTCTTCTGTCTTTTTTTTGGGGGCCCCCCAGGTAGAGGGTGACTTCTTCTTCTCTCTTGCTGTGGCTCCCCACGGTGGGGAATGTCTTCTAGCGTCGCGTCTTACTCAGCAGGTGTCCTCTTAGGCCTTCATCAGCAGATCTTGGTACTTCTGACTCTTGTAGTCCCAGCAGGCGTGTCTTGACATAGATTGAAGCTAGGCATCAGGCGGAGGGGAAGAAGAAGGATGGGGGGGCATAATAAAGAAGGAAGTGAGAGAAAGTATAGCTGTAGTGAGCAATCTTGGTCATCGTCAGGGTACTGGCATCGTCATCGAGGGGGTCTCCGTTATCATCATCATCGAGGGTGCGGGTGGGCGGCTAGGATAGGGAGCAAAGTCTCCAAGTCGCGGGTGGCCAGGTAAACCAGCCGGTCTGCCTTGTCCTCGCGGCTCAGATCCCCCGGTGCCAGCGGGAAGTGGCCTGCGGCGGATGGATGTCGTCGCTGGACAGTCAAGCATGTAGTGAACTAGAGGCTTTGGGACCATCCGGTCGCAGTAGCGGCAAAGCTCCTCTTGCGTTGGATGAGGCGCTTTGCCGTAGGGTAGCCGAGGCGCAGGCGGTGTACACTTACTTGCTGCTCCCTGTTCAGCTTCCTCATGTTTGGTGGGGGCTCCCTACATGTCGCTCTGTCATACCAGTGCCGGCTCTGAGACGCTCCTGGTGCTGGTAGCGGGCGCCTGGCTGCCGAGGCTGCCCCCAGGTGCACCTGCCTGCAGCTAATGACAAGTGTAGTTGCAGGTTGGGCCGCAAGTGTAGCAAACTTAGCCGCCCCATCTGCCGCATCATTCCCAGCAAGGTCGATGTGGCTAGGTATCCAGTTGATTGTTGCTTGCAAGCCCTGCTCGTCAAGTGAGTGTAGGTCTCTCCTGATGGCGGTGAGGAGCCGGATGTTATCCCTGGGCTACTTATGCATGATGGCCTGTATCGCCGCCCTGGAGTCGACGTGGATGACTGGAGGTTGCCGGTGTTCCAGGAGCGCATGTTGTAGGGCCCTCTGGATGGTTTGGAGTTCTGCCTGGAGGATGCTGCAGCTGTCTGGGAGGCGCCAGCCGGCCATTAGGGAGGAGTGATGTATCCCAGAACCCGTGCGGCCGGCCTCGGGGTCTCTTGATCCATCAGTGTAGTACACTGCACACCCGGGATGCTCCGCTGCAGCGATACTTGCAGCTGCCCACCGGTCGCACCCCTTGTCCTCGAGGAGCGGCATGGGCAGGAGCTCCTTTGTCACATCCGCAGCCGACCACAACCATAGACGGACACGGCCTCCCACGAAGTCGCCTCACTGACGGTCGAGGAGGTCTCTCAGCAGGCGCTCACTGCCCAGTAGCTGGACAAATTTGGCCACCCTCCTGGCAGCAACGAGAGCGATCCTGTCACTTAGGGGCTGCAGTTGGGACTCTCTGTTCAGAGACACTAATTAGTCCAGCCCGGGGCCCCCAGCATTACCCGAGCCGCAGCATTTTGTACGACGCTGAGGCGCTTGAGGCATGAGGGATGAGCATGGGCCGGGGTGACTGCCCCATAGTCGACAAGAGAGCGCACTGCCTGCACGTAGAACATCCGGAGAATATCGTTGCTGGCACCAGCCCTAGGATTGGTGAGGGCGCGCATGGCCGTGACACATTGCATGGCACGCTCTCTGATATACTCTGCTTGCTTGCGGAAGGAGAGTCGGCTGTCAATGTATATACCCAGATACTGGTAACTGCTGACTCAGTCCAGGTTGAAGTCTGAGATCTTCAGCCTGGTATCAGGCACCTTGGCACGAAAGATCATGGCCTTGGACTTGTCCGCCGAGATCTTGAGGGCGAGGCGACAGCAGGTGGTAGCTAGCAGGCTGAGGTCGCGTTGGGCTTTGCGCAACAGTCGGACTCCGTCCACTCCTGCTCGTCCATGGACTCCCTCGATGGGGTCATCATTTCCTGTCTCCTCTTGATCGTGGACGCGAAGACCCTGCCGAGATGTTCCTGCAATTTTGCCGACGACTTCGGGTCCAGCAGAACCAAGCTGAGAAGGGTGCCCAGGAGCTCTCTTCAGTTCTCCCGGTAAACCATAGACGGGAACAGGTTCGAAATGCACTCCATGATGATCATTATCACCGAGGTGAAGCGGGCATTCTTGGGGTCCGGTTCCCCATTGCTCAGGGTCGAGGCGGCTGTTGGTGTCTCAATTGAGATCTGGGGCTGCTGTTCTGTATCCACCGTTATTACAAAAAAAGAAACAGTTGTAATAAACGACTGTTTGGGATACTAAGTAAAATATCAGATTTTCAATATTTATAATATTATATTAATGTAAAAACATATACTCTGAATAAAAAACATATAATATTATAATTTGTGTAAAAACATAATGTTTTCTGTATACACAAAAATCATAGTACACTAAAATACCACAAGTAAAATCATATACTCAGTGCTTATCAAGTCGCTGCCATATTCAAGTGTCACGCAGGACACTACCATACCTCGTCATGATACTCCTTCTCCACCGTGTCCTCAGACACCCTTATCTCTGTCTTACGGCACGCTTACGGGGTTCCACGACACCTGATCTCCTGTACCATAAGACTCCATCGCTGTGTCACACGACCCCTTCTCTGTGCCACATGGCACGCCCCCTGTATCATGAACCCATCTCTAGTACAATCCTGTGCACCGCGTCTTGACACACACTAAATACACAACTCAACTTGTGTCGGGCCACCGTCACAAACTCTCTGGATAAACACAATCTCAGGTACATAGTCTCAGATACATAGTCGGTACGATGAATAAGCCAATAGATAGTCTAATTCTGGTGACCAGACTTGCCGCTCTCCTCATAAGGCTACAGTGTCCTCATATCAAGCAGGAAGAGAACACCTTCATCACTGTACTTGGCCTTGCAAACATCACAAGTACAAAGCTGCTTTCGAGTAACACGGTCTAGAGAGGATAGAGCTTCCAGTTCTCTCAGCACTGTAGACCTGTCACCAGCACCACACTGCGAGAGTCTACAGCTCTCAAGCAGATCTGCCTGGCGAACTCCAGTAGTGTATCAGGGAGCTGGTGAACTCTCCAGTGTTGAATAGGGGAGAGTCTCGTTGACACTCCCTAAGTGCATCAGGGAGCTGGTGAACTCTCCAGTGTTGAATAGGGGAGAGTCTCGTTGACACTCCCTAAGTGCATCAGGGAGCTGGTGAACTCTCCAGTGTTGTGATAGGAGAGTCTGGTTGCACTGCTCCAGCCCGCAGTCAAACATCAGGGTTCTAATGACGTACCATTGACTGCGGGGTAAGGTAACTACCTAACTTCCATTGTTAGGTGGGCCAACACCGTTGACTGAGCTGCGTGAGGTACTGCTCTCGGGTGTATAGCGATCTGGCTGGCCCAGGAAGGTTCTCGTTCGTTGCTCACGGGGACGTCTTGAATTTGCATTGGGGGGCTCCACTGATGGGTCGGCGGGGTCTGTTGCTGTGTGGCCACAGCCCCTTGCACAGCATCCCTGAGCTGGGCTTGGTTCCTCCCACGATTCTGCTTTCTCTGAGGCTTTGGCGCCTGTCCGGGTCGTTGGCCGCCCTGGTTCGTGCCTGGAGCTGTACCCTGTCCTGTCTGGCGGGAACCCAGCACTGGGAACTCGGTGTTGTAGGTCGTGGGCTGGCTCTGGAAGGCTGTGGTGTGTGTCCCTGGTGGCCGCTGCTGTGTGTTCCATGGGTTGGTCGTCGTCCCTGTCTGTTGCTGCTGGGGGCCCCGAGTGTTGGGCTTTGCTGTGGTCGTCGTAGGGGCGTGCCGCTGTCGTATCTATTGCCACCGCTGCGTTATAGAAGGGCAGCTCTGATTCCAGTCGTGGTGCTTCTTCCCACAATTGGCACATCTGGGCTCTGGGCATTGAATCTCGGGGTTGTTCTGCCTGAGCAAGGCTATGCAGTCCCTGGAGTCGTGCTGCTTGCTGCAGACCCCGCACTTTTTCACATGCTGGCAGGTGGCTGCAATGTGGTTGAATCCCTGGCAATTGTAGCACTGGAGTAGGCCGTCTATGTAGGCCTTGAATTTCTCCCACATTCCTAGGTGTATGTGGGCAGGAAGGGGCCCCCTGTGGTGGATCAACACGCTCCGAGTCGGTGCCTTGTTGGTTCCCGTAGTCAGTCTTTCGGCCTTGGATATGTTGGGCACTTCGAGGAAGCGCTCTGCTGGGATCGGCACAGGAACGTGCTCGACAACCCCCTTGCTCACCTTGTCCTGGGCAAAGAGCTCCCTTATCCCTGGGTTCTGCAAAGCCATGGTCTTGATCCTGTCGTATGTATCCTCGTCCCGAGGCTTGGCCAGGATCTTCCCCCTGAGCGTGATCTCGCAGCTGAGCTTGCTGGAGGGGACTGCTGTCTCCATCTCCCTCACCATCTCGTAGGTGGGGAATATAAACCTGTTGAAGGAACTGGCTGTCTGAGCGCGACCAGACCAGTTCCTTCCCCTGACCACCAGGGTAAACTCCCCAGCTCCATCTGAGGCAGGATCCTCCAGGCTGGGATCCTGGGCAGGCCCCGGCACCGTTGTCTGGGAGGCAAGAGCAGGCTTTTGTCTCCCTTCCATATTCCCCAAGTCCGATGGGGAGTTCAACTGAGGGCCACTGAAGCTGTTGGTCTCCGAGGCCCCTGTCGTTAATAGGTTCCCTGTGGAGAGAGCTTTCACATGTTGCTCCAGCTCTAGGGCAGTATCCCCGCCACTCGGTTGATCCTTGACCTCCTTGGGGGGGCTTGCACCTCCTCCAAAGTGCCCTGAGAGTCGTTGCCACATGAGTAGCGCCTTTTAGTGCTGAGTCCTTGGGCTGGCATGGTTCATTTACAGCATGTGGGTGTTCAATGTACCTGGAAAAAGAGTAACATGAGTATTTATAAGATTTAGTCAGGTGGAGAATGCTGGGTCAGGTGGAGAATGCTGCATGTGACAGTCTTCAAAGTAGTGTGATAGTTTAAAACCTTGTGTGACTTAAAGGACCTGCAGTGTTCCATTCTTGAGTTCTATGTGGGATAGCATTGAAGAAGTTTCTTGGCAATAGGTTTAGCTATGTTGTAGAAGCCGTTGTTCTGGTTGAAGTTGTTGGTATTGAGTGTTGTCTTCTCTGGCGATGAGTCTTGCGTTTCTGTAGTTGATTAAATGGTTGTGTAAATTTCGGTGTTGAACACAGGCATTTCTTTAGTCGTCAGATCTTCTTGCGTACTGGTGTTCTGAAATGCGTGTTTGGAGGTCTCTGGATGTTTCGCCGACGTATAATTTGCTGCAGTCATTACAAGGAATTGTGTATACCCCTGCAGTGGATTGAAGCTTGTCCTGTCTGTTACTGGTAATGTCCTTGATGGTGGTGGATGTGGAGGTAGATACTCGGAATGAGGTATTGGAAAAAATGTTGGAAACGTGTTTGGCAATGGAGTTGGTGGGGAGGACTATGTATCTTTTCTCGGCAGTATCTTCTCTGGGTGTGTTGAAGATGTTTAATGCCCGTCGTCTACAGTCTCTAATGAAGTGATGAGGATAGTGAAGTTTAGAAAAAAACTTGCTCAATAAGGGAGCATTCTTCCTCAAGGAACTCACTGCTGCAGATTCTGAGTGCGCGCAGGAAAAGCCTAAAATTACCCCACGTTTAATCTTGGTGTCGTGGTGAGAGTAGAAGTGGAGAAGATCGTGTTGGTTGGTAGGTTTTCGATAGACTTTAAAACGAAGTTCATGGTCAGCGTTGCAGAGAAGAACATCAAGGAATGGAAGAGAGTTGTCGACTTCTTCTTCTAGTGTGAACTGGTTTGATGGCTCAACCTGGTTGAGCTTGTGTTGGAGAGCTTGAACGTTGAAACGTCTGGGGGTAATGATGAGAATGTCGTCAACATAACGGAGGGAATAATAGTGGAGAAACGCTCGGCTTCCAATGTTCCATATATAGGTTCGCAAGGACGGCACTAAGTGGCGATCCCATGGGTAGTCCAAAAGTTTGCTGAAAAAGTTGATTTTCGAAAGAGAAACATGTAAAGCCCACACATAGTTCAGCAAGGTCGATGAAATCGCTGGCTGACAACCGACTGGACGTCACGCTCCTCTCCCGGATGCTACTTCCAGGAGCCAGTTGGAAAATCCACCCTTTTCTCACCAGCGACCATTTTGCAATCGTCACCACTCTGTCGCTCTCAAGGCACCCTCTGTACTCCCCGCCTCCACGGTGGAACACTAAGAGGGCTGACTGGCAGTGCTTCCAGGACGTCATCCAGCAGGGGTGGGAGGAGACTGATCTCTCTGACGACACAGATGAGGCTACCCAGAGCCTCCAAGCAGCTTTCTCTCGAGCAGCCGAGGCGGCAATACCACTCACAAGGGTCGGGGGAACGCCCAAGCGTGATTGGTGGTTCTATGACGAGGCAGTCAAAGAACAAAACCACCGCGTCAATCGTGCCCGTAGGTTACATCGACGCAACCCCACGGCTGGGTCCCTCAGGCTTCTGCGAGAGGTGGTGCGGCACGCACGCCACATCTCCCACAGGACACGTCTGGCAAAGTGGTTTGAGTGGTGTCCTTCCTTCAGCCACTATTCTACCCTGTCTGAGATCTGGAAGAAGATCAGCATAGCTACGGGAAAGCGTAGAGGCGCTGTGCGTGCTCACCATGACCCGGCTGGGAAGGCAGAGAGGCTGGTGGTACTCTTCACATCCAGTGCAGCCACAGCCCGCCTACCCCAGGACATCCAGGACCTCCAGGCCACCCATCTCCCTGGTAGGACTGCCAGGATTCTAGAGGCATCCCAGGCACAAGACGACACCGACGTCGAGTTCACCGGTCGGGAGCTGCAAGCGGCCTTCAAGACTTCACGGGACACGTCCCCCCGGGCAGGACGGAATCACCTACAGTATGATCTCAAAGGCAGGCCCTCACGGGCATGACGCCCTCCTGGAAGTCATCAACCGTACCTGGAGGGTCGGGCGACTCCCCACCGCATGGAAGGAAGCCAACATCCTGCCGATCCCCAAGCCCAGAGATTCAGGCAACATGCGGCCCATTTCCCTCACCAGCTGCCTATCCAAGGTTGCAGAGAGGATGGTGTTGGAGCGCCTAAGATGGAAGCTTGGTCCGGAGCACCAACACATCTACGGCTTCACACGGGGAGTGGGCACCTCTGAGAGCGTCACCACCCTCATTGGCAGCATTGAGTCTGACAAGAGGCCGAAGGTTGTCATCTTTCTCGACCTTGAGAAGGCCTTCGAGCTGGCCAGTGCGCCGGCCATCCTCGACCTACTGGCGCGCAGAGGAGTGAGGGGCAAGCTGCTTGCCTGGGTCGGCTCTTACCTACAGGGCCGGCAGGCACGGGTACGCTTCCAGGGGCAGGCTTCTGCCCTCAGGGCCTTGGAAAATGGCACCCCACAGGGCGGAGTCCTCAGCCCAACTCTCTCCAACGTGCTGATGCATGAGCTGGTGCAGCTGACGTTATCAGCAGGCACCCGACTGCTCAGCTACGCTGATGACCTGGCACTCATTGTCATCAGGAAGCCCGGACTGTTGCGCAAAGCCCAACGCGACCTCAGCCTGCTAGCTACCACCTGCTGTCGCCTCGGCCTCAAGATCTCGGCGGACAAGTCCAAGGCCATGATCTTTCGTGCCAAGGTGCCTGATACCAGGCTGAAGATCTCAGACATCAACCTGGACTGGGTCAACAGTTACCAGTATCTGGGTATATACATTGACAGCTGACTCTCCTTCCGCAAGCAAGCAGAGTATATCAGAGAGCGTGCCATGCAACGTGTCACGGCCATGCGCGCCCTCACCAATCCTAGGGCTGGTGCCAGCCACGATATTCTCCGGATGTTCTACGTGCAGGCAGTGCGCTCTCTTGTCGACTATGGGGCAGTCACCCTGGCCCATGCTCATCCCTCATGCCTCAAGCGCCTCAGCGTCGTACAAAATGCTGCGGCTTGGGTCATGCTGGGGGCCCCGGGCTGGACTAACTTAGTGTCTCTGAACAGAGAGTCCCAACTGCAGCCCCTAAGTGACAGGATCGCTCTCGTTGCTGCCAGGAGGGTGGCCAAATTTGTCCAGCTACCTGAGACCTCCTCGACCGTCAGCGAGGCGACATCGCGGGAGGTCGTGTCCGTCTATGGTTGTGGTCGGCTGCGGATGTGACAAAGGAGCTCCTGCCCATGCCGCTCCTCGAGGACAAGGGGTGCGACCGGCCAGTCGATGGGTACACCGTGCCACCGCCCTGGGCACCGGAACCTGTTATAATCCACCTTGCAAACCTGCCAGCCAGCAAGCGTCACTGTCCACAGCGCGTGCTGCAGCGGTGGGCAGCTGCAAGTATCGCTGCAGCGGAGCATCCCGGGTGTGCAGTGTACTACACTGATGGATCAAGAGACCCCGAGGCCGGCCGCACGGGTTCCGGGATACATCACTCCTTCCTAACGGCCGGCTGGCGCCACCCAGACCTCTGCAGCATCCTCCAGGCTGAACTCCACGCCATCCAGAGGCCATCCAACATGCGCTCTTGGAACACAGCCAACCTCCAGTCATCCACGTCTCACCGCCATCAGGAGAGACCTACACTCACTTGACGAGCAAGGCCGACAAGCAACAATCAACTGGATACCTAGCCACACCGACCTTGCTGGGAATGATGCGGCAGATGGGGCGGCTAAGTCTGCCACACTTGCGGCCCAACCTGCAACTACACTTGTCATTAGCTGCAGGCAGGTGCACCTGGGGGCAGCCTCGGCAGCCAGGCGCCCGCTACCGGCACCGGGAGCGTCTCAGCCGGCACTGGTATGACACAGCGACATGTAGGGAGCCCCCACCAAACATGAGGAAACTGAACAGGGAGCTGCAAGTCAGCGTCCACCGCCTGCGCCTCGGCTACCCTACGGCAAAGCGCCTCATCGAACACTGCAGCAGGCCAACAGGCCTGCTGCAGTGTTCCTCCTTTCTTATGTTCTTATGTAAGCAACAGAAATCCAGAGGTTATATTACAGCTTTATACATCATTAGTAAGGCCTCACCTAGATTACGCAGCTCAATTCTGGTCTCCAAATTACAGGATGGATATTAATTCGTTAGAAAACATTTAGCGTAGAATGACTAAATTAATACATAGCATTAGAAATCTTCCGTATGAAAAAAGATTGAAGACCCTAAAATTACATTCACTTGTACGACGTAGAATGAGGGGAGACATGATCGAGGTATACAAGTGGAAAATGGGTATTAACAAAGGGGATATAAATAAGGTCTTGAGAATATCTCTCCAAGAGAGAACCCGCAATAATGGATTCAAATTAGATAAGTTTAGATTTAGAAAGGATATAGGAAAGTATTGGTTTGGAAATAGGGTAGTTGATGAGTGGAACAGTCTGCCTAGTAGGGTTATTGAAGCAAGGACCTTGGGTAGTTTCAAATATAGGTTGGATAAATTCATGAGTGAGTGGGGTTGGATTTGAGTGGGAGTTGCACATGGGTGGGTAGAGTTATCAAAGCTTATTTCTTGGGTAGCATTTAAGATTGGGTTGAACAAATATCTTGTTAGTGGGATTGAATGTGAAGGACCTGCCTAGTATGGGCCAACAGGCCTGCTGCAGTGTTTCTCCTTTCTTATGTTCTTATGTTGGGGATAGCCAGGTTAGGAATAAGATGGACGATTTGAGATTAGTTGCAAGTGCAGGTAACATTGATGTATTTGCCATAACTGAGACGTGGTTCAATACGAAAAATAGGGACATGCCTGCTGAATGTCATATACAGGGTTTTAAATTGTTCCAAGTAGACAGAAGTTTCGGGAAGGGGGTGGAGTGGCACTGTATGTCGAGATCACTTGAACTGTTGCATAAAAAAGGGAATAAAGTCTGAAAACCCTGAATGTGACATTCGGCAGGCAAGTCCCGATTTTTCATATTAAACCATGTTTCAGTTATTGCAAAAACATCAATATTACCTGTACTTGCAACAACTCTCAACTCGTCCATCTTATTCCTAGCACTACGACTATTGGTGTAATATACACTTAAAGACCCTCCTTTCTCTTTACCCTTCCTGCTCATTTCTGTTTTTCCCTTATACCTATTACTGTCCTTGTCACCTAGTGCCACTGGCTTTCCAATATCCACCTTATTCTGCCTATTACTAGTTCCCCTAGAATTTATAACATTACTACACTGGGACTTCACTGTTTTCCCCCCATAACCCATACCACTAACTTTTTCTAGTTTAAAGCCCTAACAGCTCCCTCCACTGCAGTTGCCAGTGCCCCCACCCCAGACCTAGATAAGTGAACCCCATCCCTGGCATACATGTCATTTCTGCCATAGAAGAGGTCCCAGTTGTCAATGAATGTTACTGCATTTTCCTTACAATATTTGTCCAGCCAGCAATTGACACCAATTGCCCTGGACAACCATTCATTTCCAACTCCTCTCCTTGGCAAAATACCACATGTACTCCCTCCTTCTCTCCTGTTTGTTAGTGTGACTTTGTAAATGGTTCAAGTCGGACCGAAACGTCGTCGTAAGCTCCTCTCTTCTATGTGCCGGTTATTTGTATATTCTCTGTAATATTCCATAAGGAGGGAATTGTTCTTTCTTTTATAATTCTCAGCCTCCTTCATCCTCGGGGATGACCACCAGTAACGACAGGTTGCATACTCGTTTATCGAGTTTGGTAATTGATCTTTCAAAGCTGACTATGCAAGGTGCTGTTCAAGTAGCAGAAATTGATAATACTGAGAAAAACAGCACCAGAACAGTTCTTTTTGTCCCAGCTGGTTGACACCGAGTCTCCAGTTAGTGATAAGTTCTTTATTACTATTACTATTACTATTGTTGACCAAGTAATATGATGTTGAAATACTGTACACCGTAGACATCTCCTTTAATTTCAAAACGAAGTTTTTCAAACAAAACATTTAGATATTCATTAAGATAAAATATACGGTAGGTAGTAGACTGGTAGATACCAAGCACCCAGGAAGGTTCCATAGGTAAGATACAGGCATTTACACAATGAAATTATTGCAATTGTCTTCTGTTTCTGTCTCATAAACAATCAAGATGACAGGTACATCCTGCTACTTCTACTTATACCTATTTTTTACAACAATCTGTTAATAACTTTTATTATTAATGTTTACTTCCATGTGGAAGCTGGTGAAAATTCTTACTGTGAGAGCTGTCTGTCGTAGAAGGCGACTAAAACGCAGGTAGCGAAGAGCTAGTAACCCCTTCTCCTCTTTGAATTCCTAGAAAAACACGGAAGAAAATTTTAAAGGTGGGTTGTCAGAAAGTGTGAGTGTAGAACCGACATGAAGAAAGAACAAATTGGGAATATTATGAATGAAAAGAAGCTGGATGTCTCGCCTCTAAAAAATTGAAGGTAAGAGAATTTCATTGGGGATACGTAAATAGAATTAGACCAAACGTTTCTGAGAGTCAGAACTTAGTGTTTATATATATATATATATATATATATATATATATATATATATATATATATATATATATATATATATATATATATATATATATATATATATATATATATATATATATATATATATATATAATATATATATATATATATATGCAAAAAAATCCACTATGAAAAATAGAAGAATTCCAAGCGCTTTCGTGACTACTCACATTATCAAGGAACTATAACAGGAAACATGACAAGAAGGGCTTATATAAGGGGCGAGACTACACCTCACAGTCACATCACACTAACAAAGACTACACCTCACAGTAGCGTAACATCGCACGACTCTGTGAAGAGGAAAATAAGAAAGGACCTGAAACTCTTCCCAAGAATTAAGATTAGTCCAATTTATCATTAAATTCTTCCCAAATTTTATTAATTATAAATGAATCCAATTTATATAAACCAAAAGAAATATTCATATTATTTTCAAAACTGCTTTTAATGAAACATGATTCTATTATATTTCTCTCAACCATGGATTTGCTTGATACAACCTTCTCAGCATTTTGAAAATCAATTGGATGGTTAAAATCTCTCACATGAATAAATAGAGCATTAGAATCTTGTCCAGTTCTATATTTATGTTGTTTTAATCTTAGTTCAAGACTTTTACCAGTTTGACCATAATAAACTTTATCGCATATTTTACAGGGAATCTTATAGACACATCCGTCAGCATTTTGGGGGGAATTTTTTATCAAAAGTCTTTTTACTGTATCAAGATTTTTATATACAACTTTGATATTAAAATTCTTAAGAAAGGAAGGCATATCAACCAAGTTTTCATGGTAAGGGAGAACCAACATATTTTTAAGAACATAAGAACATAAGAATGGAGGAACACTGCAGAAGGCCTACTGGCCCATACAAGGCAGGTCCTTATCAAAACCACCACTACCTAAGAATTTATTCCCGTACTCACGACACAAATCAAACCCAGCCCCTCCCACTCATATATTTGTCCAATCTCTTTTTAAAGCCACCCAAGGTCCTAGCCTCTATCACAGTACTCGGAAGATTGTTCCACGCATCTACAACTCTGTTCGAAAACCAGTACTTGCCTATGTCCTTTCTAAATCTAAATTTATCCAATTTAAATCCGTTATTTCTGGTTCTTACTTGGTTCGATATCCTCAGTATTTTATTAATATCTCCTTTGTTTATGCCCATCATCCACTTGTACACCTCGATGATATCTCCCTCATTCTACGTCTCTCCAGAGAGTGGAGATTCAACGCTCTAAGTCTATCTTCATACGGGAGATTTCTTATACTGTAAATCATTTTAGTCATTCTTCTTTGTATGTTCTCCAATGAATCTATATCCATCCTGTAGTAAGGAGTCCAAAACTGAGCTGCATAATCCAAATGAGGTCTCACTAGTGATGTATAGAGCTGTAAAATAACTTTTGGACTTCTGTTGCTTATACTTCTTGAAATAAATCCTAGTAATCTGTTAGCCTTATTGCGCACACTTAGGCACTGTTGTCTTGGCTTTAGATTTCTGCTTACCATGACTCCCAAGTCTTTTTCACATTCTGTATGATCAAGCTCAACTTCACCTAGTTTATAAATTCGAGGGATATTTTCATTACCAACGACAAGCACCTTACACTTGTCCACATTGAACTTCATCTGCCACTTTTCAGACCAAGACATTAATTTATCCAAATCCTCCTGGAGTTCACTGTTATCCTCCTCAGAATGAATTATACGGCCAATTTTTGTATCATCAGCAAATTTACTCATGTCACTTGCAATTCCTTCATCAAGGTCATTAATGTAAATTATGAACAACAATGGGCCCAAAACTGATCCTTGTGGAACGCCACTAGTGACAAATCCCCATTCAGATTTGACCCCATTAATGGAAACTCTCTGCTTTCTATTGGTAAGCCATGCCTCTATCCATGCTAGAACTTTACCTCCTATACCATGAGCTGCCACCTTTCTTAAGAGTCTCTTGTGAGGTACTCTATCGAAGGCCTTACTGAAATCCAAGTAAACTATATCATATTCTTTATCACTGTCTACTGCCTCAAATGTTTTATTGAAAAACGTCAGTAAATTTGTCAGGCAGGAACGACCTCTCGTAAACCCATGCTGAGATTCATTAATCAAATTATGTTCTTCAAGGTGACTTCTGATAATATCAGCTATAATTGATTCTAATAATTTGCCTACTATAGACGTGAGGCTTATTGGACGGTAATTTGATGGAATGGACTTATCCCCTGATTTGAATATAGGAACTACATTAGCTATCTTCCACATCTCTGGCACAACACCAGTTAGGATGGACGTATTAAACACATTCGTTAATGGCTGACTAAGTTCCATTTTGCATTCTTTAAGTACCCTGGAAAACAACTCGTCGGGTCCCGGGACTTATTTTGCTTCAGTTTATCTATTTGTTTGATAACCATATCCCTCGTGACAGTAATATTAGTTAATTTGAATTCTTCAGGAACTGAATAATTGATAATTTCTGGAATCTCATTTACGTCTTCTTGTGTAAAGACTGACAAAAAATAGTCATTAAATAGAGAACACATTTCCAGTTCGTTATCCGTCAGCTGTCCATTCCCAATTTTCAGAGTTCCTACCTTTTCCCTCACCTTCGTCCTGTACACTTGAAAGAACCCTTTTGGATTAGTCTTTGATTCATTAGCAACCTTAATCTCATAGTCACGTTTAGCCTTTCTAATCCCCTTTTTTACTTCTCTTTTCAACTGAACATATTGGTCAATAAGGTTAACATCTCCTCTTTTGATGCGCCTATAAATTCCTCTTTTCTCCCCTAATAAATGTTTTAGCCTCCTGTTAATCCATTTGGGATCGTTATTATTTGACCTAAATTCTCTCTGGGGAATAAGGTTGGTTGTCCCTTTTTGGATTGTAAAAAGTATTCCTAGCTATTTTAAAAGATTTATCAATTATGTTTCTTGGGTATTTTAAATCATTAGCTATTTCATAAATTTTAGAGATTTCTTCATCTATGAACTCTGGACTACAAATACGTAAAGCTCTCAAAAACATTGAAGAAAAAACCGACACTTTAACTCTATCTTGATGTGAAGAGTAATAGTGTACATAGGAACAATTATTTGTAGGTTTTCTGTAAATTTTAAATTTAAAATCAATGTTACCCTTAATAATAAAAACATCTAGGAAGGGCAATGAGTTATTTACTTCGAATTCAACAGTAAAATTTATAGAATGAGCTAATCTATTTAATTTAACAAGGAAATGGTTTATATCTACTTCCTTAGGCATAAGGCACAAAATATCATCAACATATCTATACCACTTAGCTCTATTGGGAAGGATAGTGTTTAGCAATCTTGTTTCGAAAAAATCCATATATAAGTTACTAAGAACAGGTGAAAGAGGATTTCCCATTGCCATACCAAACTTCTGAGTGTAAAACTCATCATTAAATACAAATTTTGCATCAACAATACAAAGTTTAATAAGTTTAATGATAGTAGGAACTGGCAATGGTAAATCATAATTAACCATAGTAAATCATCAACTGGAACTTTTGTAAACAAGGAGGTAACATCAAAACTAACCATATTGAAATCATTTAAATCAGTCAAGGTGCTTAATTTATCAACTAAATCTAAGTTGTTTTTAACATTAAAATTAAAAATTTTTCCAACAATTGGGCTCAAAATATCAACAAGCCATTTAGAAAGTTTATAAGAAACTGAACCTATAGAGCTAATAATTGGTCTAACAGGATTACCAGGTTTGTGTGTTTTTATTAATCCATACATATAAGGTAAAGATGGATTAGTGGAAGTAAATTTTTTAATTAATTCATCTTTGCCCTTCAATAGATGTTTTATTGTTTTATTGAAATTGCTGTTGACAGTTTCTAAGGGATTCTTTCTAAGTTTAGAATAGGTTTCAAAATCATCTAGGAGGTTATTCATTTTATCTTGGTAATCGGTTTCTTTCATAATTACAATTGCATTAATTTTATCTGCTTTAGTAAGACGCAAATTTTTATTATTCAAAAGTGAATCATAAGACTTAAAAAATCTTTGAGGGCAATTGGGAATATTTTGTTTTAACATTGAGCTATATAAAATTTATGAAATAGCTAATGATTTAAAATACCCAAGAAACATAATTGATAAATCTTTTAAAATAGCTAGGAATACTTTTTACAATCCAAAAAGGGACAACCAACCTTATTCAACCAAAAATATGTTGGTTCTCCCTTACCATGAAAACTTGGTTGATATGCCTTCCTTTCTTAAGAATTTTAATATCAAAGTTGTATTTAAAAATCTTGATACAGTAAAAAGACTTTTGATAAAAAATTCCCCCCAAAATGCTGACGGATGTGTCTATAAGATTCCCTGTAAAATATGCGATAAAGTTTATTATGGTCAAACTGGTAAAAGTCTTGAACTAAGATTAAAACAACATAAATATAGCATTAGAACTGGACAAGATTCTAATGCTCTATTTATTCATGTGAGAGATTTTAACCATCCAATTGATTTTCAAAATGCTGAGAAGGTTGTATCAAGCAAGTCCATGGTTGAGAGAAATATAATAGAATCATGTTTCATTAAAAGCAGTTTTGAAAATAATATGAATATTTCTTTTGGTTTATATAAATTGGATTCATTTATAATTAATAAAATTTGGGAAGAATTTAATGATAAATTGGACTAATCTTAATTCTTGGGAAGAGTTTCAGGTCCTTTCTTATTTTCCTCTTCACAGAGTCGTGCGATGTTACGCTACTGTGAGGTGTAGTCTTTGTTAGTGTGATGTGACTGTGAGGTGTAGTCTCGCCCCTTATATAAGCCCTTCTTGTCATGTTTCCTGTTATAGTTCCTTGATAATGTCACGAAATCGCTTGGAATTCTTCTATTTTTTCATAGTGGTTTTTTTGCATATTTTGATATCACCTGTTTACTGTGATCTTTTTGCATATATATATATATATATATATATATATATATATATATATATATATATATATATATATATATATATATATATATATGAGTGACTGTGAGGTGTAGTCTTGCTCCCTTATATAAGTCCTCTTGTCATGTTTCCTTTTATAGTTCCTTGATAATGTGAGTAGTCACGAAAGCGCTTGGAATTCCTCTATTTTTTCATAGTGGTTGTCTTGCATATATATATATATATATATATATATATATATATATATATATATATATATATATATATATATATATATATATATATATATATATTGATCAATAACAATACTGCGACTAGTCAAGGATTCGAACCCATGCTGCTTTGGCCTGCCTTATGGTGAGCGAAAACCCATGACGTTCTAACCCACAGGACAACGCAATCCTACAAGAACCAAGCACCCAGCCAGGCTAGGTGTGTTACCCTTGGTCCGAGGACATACAGTAGTGTGGGTCCCTCTGAGCTAATTTCATTCTCCTCCCCGTTTGTACTAGCCTAAACGAGCAGTATTTTATATTATTGTGACCATGAACATGTGGTATTGATCAATAACAACACTGGGACTAGCCAAGGATTCGAACCCATGCTGCTTTGGCCCGCCTCATGGTGAGCAAAAACCCTTGACGCTTTAACCCACAGGACCACACAATCCTACAAGGGGTCTTGAGGGTTAGAGCGATCATAGATTTTCGCTCACCATGAGGCGGCCAAACAGGTCAACTGGCTAGTCGATGTTGTTATATATATATATATATATATATATATATATATATATATATATATATATATATATATATATATATATATATGTCGTGCCGATTAGGTAAAACTGGTCAATTAGCAAGAACTCATCTAAAATTAAGTCCTTTCTAAAATTTTCTCTTATACGTTTAAAGATATATTTTTTTCATTTATATTAATGTAAGAATTTATAATTTTATACCAAGAGAAACTTTGAAAACCTACCTAACCTTATTACAACAAGCGCAATTTAATTTAGCCTAACCCAACTAAATATATTTTAGATACGTTAACATTAATTTAATAATAAACAAACACAAATGAAAATATATTTTTTCGTTATGTTCAGAATGATTTTGGCGAATTATTGCATACACAAATTTTCCTTGTCTTATATGGCAAGTGAGCGTTGTATTTAAGCAATAGCAATTACCAATCGGCAATATATATATATATATATATATATATATTTTTATTACTCGCGATTCCCAAGGTGGCGAAAGAAAACTTTCATCATCATTACCCATCACTGTCTTGAAGGTGCTTTACACTACGTTATAAAACTGCAACATTAACACCTCCTTCAGGTGCCTGTACTCTCAGAACTCAAGTCCGCCTGCCGTTCCTGAATCCCTTCATAAATGTTCTTTCCACACTCCAACAACGTTAATATAAAAAACACATATGAATTCATTCTCGTTAAATGTTCAAATGCATTTTGGAATCCTAATGCACACAAAATTTTCACTTTTTATATATATATATGCATATTTATATATATATAATATATATATATATAAATATATATATATATATATATATATATATATATATATATATATATATATATATATATATTATACAAATATCCCAAACCAAGCTATACAGGATGCAAAACAACCACGGGAGGAGTAGAATGATAGATCTAGGTCTTTCGTGTTGCAATCAACACACCATCAGGAGCTTGCAAAATTGCAGAAAAGAGGAGGATGTCCAAGCAAGTACGTTCCCAGAGGATCGTCTTCACTGGAGTGAGTGAGGGAGGCAGAGGTGGCAACAAGAAGTTTCCCCAGGCACAACAGTGCCCACAGCCAGAAGGATGAATATTGTAGCATTAGAAAAATCCCAAAAGCATTGATGTTGTAATAGCCTGAACGAAATTAACGTAGCAATAATAAAAAAATCGATCATATTCCGCTGTGACATAAATATATTGTGAGTGATATAGAAGTCTCTGGCAATTATAGGGTGGCCTTCCGAGGGACAACTTTTTTTTTTTTTTTCTGGTCAATTTAACTGGACACGTTGTCCCTCCGAAGGTCACCCAATAATTGCCAGAGACTTCTATATCACTCACAATATATTTATTTGTGTAAAGTTATTGATGTCATAGAGGAATATGTAGCGCTAGTGCTACCGTGCTACCATACTCTGAAAACGTACCCTATTTCTCCTGTTGTTGCCCTTGCAACATTGCACAGCTCCTGATGACGCACTGAGTAGTTTGAAAGTACTTGAGCTAAATATTTCCACACCCCATGGCTTGTCTTGAATTGTTTCGATCGCCTGTCTGCGATTGTTTTGCATTATGAAATGGAAAAAATACCTAAAATGTTGTATGTGTATTACTTATCAAAACCCCCCAGTACCTATACCATTTCATATTTTACCTGTCACACACTTGTTGCTTGAACCTTACTTGTTCCAAAACTTGGGGCAAAAATCTTCTCCAGTTGTTTGGGGGCCACCTCAAAACTAACATTTTCAAAGGGGGATGGACCGATTAATTGCCCCCCCCACCCTACCGATTCTGCCAACCCTTTTTTATTGACGGGAAGCCTACTGGGAAACGTTTCCCGAATAAAGATACCCTAACATAAGAAATAAGAATGGAGGAAAAACTGCAGAAGGCCTATGGCCCATAAAAACAGGTCCCTTAAAAACCACCACTACCCAAAAATTCCCGACCACGACACAAACCCAAAACCCCCCCCCTCCCACTCAAATTTTGTCCAACCCTTTTAAAGCCACCCGGGCCTTTGCCTCTATCACAGAATTTAAAAATTGTTCCACGCATCTACAACCTGTTTGGGAAAAACCCGTACTTCCTTTTGTCCTTTTTAAATCTAAATTTATCCAAAAACCATTTCTCTTCCTTTCTTTGGTTTTGATATCCTCAGTATTTTATTAATATCTCCTTTTTTTTTTTTTTGCCCATCATCCACTTTTGGCCCCCGATGATATCTCCCCCTTCTACGTCTCTCCAAAAGAGGGGGAGATTCAACGCTCTAAGTCTATCTTCAAAGGGGGATTTCTTATACTGTAAACTTTTTTGTTTCTTCTTTGTATGTTCTCCAATGAATCTATATCCATCCTGTAGTAAGGAGACCAAATTTGGTCCCTAATCCAAATGAGGTCTCACTAGTGATGTATAGAGTTTTAAAATAACTTTTTGGGCTTCGGGTTTTTTATACTTCTTGGGAAAAAAAATCCTAAACTAATTGCCTTATTGCCCAAAAGGACCGTTGTCTTGGCTTTAGATTTCTGGGTTACCATGACCCCCAAATCTTTTTTACACCCCGTTGGATCAAGCTCAATTCACCCGTTTATAAATTCGGGGATATTTTCATTACCAAGACAAGGCCCCTTCCCCTTGTCCCATTGAACTTCATCTGCCACTTTTCAGACCAAGACATTAATTTTTCCAAAAACCTCCTGGGTTTTACTGTTTTCCTCCCCGGAAAAGAATTAAAGGCCAATTTTTTTTATCATCAGCAAATTTACTCATGTCACTTGAAATTTTTTCATCAAGGT
>WNWK01018513.1:0-39787 GCA_009830355.1 Cherax destructor
GGGCATTGTACATCTTCTCAATTTGTAGAAATAGGAAATTTTTGTGACTCCAAAAATTTGGGTTTTTGCCGAATTTGACCCCCTTTTTACCAATTCATTTTTCCCGTCGACCAAATTCTTAGCTATTTCACTAGCATTACTTCTATTCTATCGATTGAGCACAAGAAATCGCCCAGTCAACTGTTTCAACTACAAAATAAAGTGATCGGAAATTGGTAATTTAGCCAATTTAACTCAAAGTTAAAAAATATTCCAATTTCAAAATAGGTGCAGAATAAACAATGCAGGCATTCCTGGCACAAACTAACATTTCCTCTGTTCATCAGTTACGTTTCCAGTCTTTACAAATTAATTCCATTTTGATTTTTTATTCACAAAATGAATTTTTATTCAAACCAAAAAATGGAAGATTTACTGTTATGCAATATTGTAATAATTGCACGAATAATATCACCATATTTGTGAACGTATATTAGACCCAGCAGTCAGATAGACGGTGAGGTCATTTGTTTACTCTTGAACATCGGCAAAAATTTAACATTTCCGCTATTTTGAGCTCAGTTTCAAGCTATTTCAGTACTAAAACCAATCAAAATCATCTCTATACAGTGGTCCTCGATTAACGAAATTAATCCATACAGGAGCTAGCTCTTAACACGAAAATTGTAATTTTTAACCTTATTTCATAAGAAATAATGTAAATACAATTAATGTTCCACTCCAAAATTTTCACCAAAATTCATTTTTTAAAGAATAAATACTATAGTTTTACTACAGAAAACAATGAGAAATAAATATAAAGCACTAATTATAATGGACAAATGAACAGTTAAATAAGTTTTACCTTATTGAAGACTCTTGTTGGCATATGAGAGTTTGTTTGAGAGAGGACAAAATAGTCCTTCAATATGACAATAATATCAACTCTACAGCTTATTTATCTAGACAATTCATCTAATATGACATAATTGTTTCAGCAGAAAACAACCAACACTAATACACAAACGATGTGCATAATATATAAATAAGAAATATTTACACTTTTAATTTATAAATAAGAAATATTCACACTTATATAAATAAGAAATATTCACACTTATATAAATAAGAAATATTCACACTTATATAAATAAGAAATATTCCCCTTATATAAATAAAAATATTCCCCTTTATGTAAAAAAAAATACTTCCCATCCTTGGGGAGATGGTGGCAGAGGACCCTTTGTCCTTTCCCTAAATCTAAAACCGATAGTCGGGGGAATGACTGGTTAAAGGGGGAAAATTTGAAGAAAAACCATAAAACTCAAATCACCGAAAGTCGGGGGCCCACTGTCTGTACAAAATTGTTTTTTGTTACCCCAGCTTTAACACCATCCCCTTTATATTACCACTGCTGTTAAACCATATCTCTTATTTCCCTCTGTTTTAACCCATACCCTTATATTGCTTTTAACCCCCAACCCCACTTTCCCCTTTTTTAAAACACAAACTTTCATATTCCCAAAGCTGTTAACACCATCCCCTTATATTACCCCTGTTTTAACCCATACCCATATTTCTGCTTTAAACCCATCCCTTATATTACCACGCTTTAAACACCATACCCTTTTTTCCCCTGCTGTTAACCCCATCCCTCAAAACCCCCCTGAAAAATACCCTGATATTACCACTGCTTTTCACCATACCCATTTATTCCCCTGCTAACACCATACCCTTGATATTACCACTGCTGTTAACACCATATGATATTACAACTGCTGTTCCCTCCCCCTTATTTTCCACTGCTGAACCCTTTGGGGGGGCCCAAAGGGGGTCTCTCTGAAACTCGTTTCAGGGCCCACGATTAAAAAAAAAAAAAAAATTCTCATAAAATGATAGAGAATTTTTTCCCCGATCATAACGCCACGAAAATAATGAAATTTACGGAAATATCGGAATTATGCTTTGGGTTAGGATATCCATGACATTTCGCCGGCAATTTCGCCCACTTGGTATTTTTAGCAAATTCCAATGTTTCAGTTCTAAAAAAGCTATTTTGCTAGAACTATTTTTTTCTATCGTTTATACAAGAAACCCCCTATTTACCCAAATTTTAATACCCAAAATGTTGTCAGAAAATGGTTTTGGGCCCAATTTCCCAAAAATTTAAACGATGCCAATTTCAAAATAGGATCCATAATAAACAAAGACCTGGCACTAAAATAACATCTTCTGTTCATTAGTCACGTCCCAGGCCCTCTTACATTACTTTTGCTTTCCATTTTGAATTTTATTCTCACAAAAATAAAGATTTCTGTTATGTATACAACTGCATCAGTAAAATGTTATAAATAATATCAGCGCATTTGTGCAAGAAATTGCTCCCAGTTGATTTTTTGGGGCGATGGTGTATTTGTTTCCCTTTTGAACATCGGCCAAAATAGCTTTTTCCTTTACTTTGGGCCGTTTCAAGGACAGTGGTCCCCGAGTTACGATATTTTTGTTGAGAATGCTGTTCAAGTGCCATTCCCAAAACAAATTTTACCCCCATAAGGAATAATGAAAATAGACTAGCCCTTTTTTCCCCCTCAAAAATATTAAAAAAGCATTTAAAAAAAAAACTTACATAAAAGGGCGATTTTGGGGACCATTGAACTGAGGGTACCACTGTCTTTATCGTGAAACCAGGCAAAATTATGTCTATTTCTGTAATATTCATCTATTCTATAAAATGAGACTAAAAAAACGAGAAAAAGCATAAATACCATATGAAAATAGACTGCAAAGTCTTTTTTAAAACCCAAAAACGGTAAGTTTTTTCATCATTATGCACGTGGGGGGCAGGAATTTTTTCTTGGCACACTGACCGCACAGACCCTTTCCCTATCACATCTAGGCCAACAGCCTGTTTCTGTTTATTTGGGGGGTTTGAATTTAGGGGTCTAGTACGTAAAACCCCAGGGCGTAACCGTCTATACGACCAAAAACCCCAAAGGGTTAACACCATGCCCTATATTACCACTGGAAAAAAACCCTACCCCCGATATTACCACTCGTTTAAAACCATGCCCCTGATATACCCCTGCTGTTTAAAATACCCCCGATATTACTACTCTTTTAACACCAACCATCTATTAAACCAGTCCATCACTTTAAGAAATCTCACTTCCCTAATAATAAATATAAATACTTTTCCAGTATTCTCAAATAAAAAAATTCCCTTGGTATCAAATTACTAGTATTAAAAAATTTAGGGCCCAGTTAAAAACTGCCCAAAAAGCTGTGTATAACTATGGGGTTTTTAAAAAAATTAAAAAACCCAAAACAATCTTGGATATAACACTTTGGAGATTTATGAAAAAAAATATCATTATTTTATTACAATTAATATTAATCTCTGGGCTTCCAAAACCAGAGTACAGAGTTTCATACATGTTGGTACTCAAATTCTCTTTCTCTCCAGACTAGACTCTGCACCCTTTCTCTGTTAGCTCAAGAAACTTTCTAAGTCTTGAGAAATATTCAGGTAGGCCTAAATCTTTCAATAAAATATTTAAATTGTAAGTGAAGTTTGTGAAAAATAAAACAATATGTGGGGTTGGGTGTGGGGGTCTGCATGTGTTTGTATTTTAAAAGAGTGCGTGTGTGTGTATGTACCATGCCATTTATTTTTTACACAAAGCTGCTAAAAGATGATGCAGCAGCGAAAATCTCTAAAATGTCTATGGTTTTTATATTATACGGGCTAATGTGTTTGCTTAATATATGTAAGTGTGAATGGGGATAGGAAAAGGTTTACTTAATATAGAGGGGGAGTGCCGGGGAAGAATACTTTCATACCCATGCCCGATCAGCCGGGCTGTGGGCCATGTTGGATTATTTTGGCCAAAAACAGCCTGGTTGATCAGGTCCTGATCCCAAAAGGAGGCCTGGTCAAAACTGGCGGGGGAGTTCCCTCAGAACAGCCTCCAGGTGAATATGGATGGGGTGGAGGTAAACCTTTCTTATTGGGGGAAGGGTATGTGGGGTGGGGGGACTATTTTCATAATATGGTGTGGGTGGGAGAGGGATGCTTTACTTTATTGAGGGGAAAAACAAGAACTTTGCATACTAAGATTTACAAATGTAATTATAATGAAGATTAAAAGGGCAGTTCCCAGGGGGACATTAAAAGCACAGTACTGTAAAGATGAATGCTTCTTAATTTTTTTCCCGGGTTAAATTTATTTTTTCTTACATACTGTCTGTAAAAATTTAATGAATAATTTAGTCAAGAAAGTCCTATTGATCTTGACTTTTAATGGTTAGGAAATAAAACCCCCGATGAAAAATGAAAGAATTTTACAATACTGGGGGGGAATAAATCACCAAAAACCCCAATTAGGGAGAGGAACCTTATGATGACAGAGGTCCAGGATGGACCGAAACGTCATCCTAAGACTCCTCCCCCAAACCAGGTTTTCAAAACATATAAGAATATAACTTTCCCATACATGAGATTATGCTCACAAGTGACAGTGCTGGGGTACCCCCAAAATGCCATCTTAATCAAGTTTTTTTTCCCATATGGTGTTTTCAGTGCCATACTTTCAAACAGTATCACGGGAAACAGATTGCACTTATATCAATACCTGATCAAAAAAAAAACGAAACCCGGTGATTTTAAAAAAAAATGGGAAAATGTGACCCACAATGGGGTTAGCTGAAACAGTTCACACCAGCCCACAAATCAGAGAAAAATCTTTAGATGAAAACCAGTCCATCCTCACCCAAATTTCATGTACCATGTTTCCCTTTTTAATTATTTTCATGTACAGGGGCCCCCAAAAAAGAGCCCCCCGGAAACCTCAAATTTATGGTAAAATTTGTAAGTTCTTTTTTTAAGTGAATTTTGGGGGGCTGAAATAGACTAACCTACTTGACATTATTCCTTAAGGGAGTAAATTGTTTTAATGGACTTGAGCAGGCTTCTGAATGAATTATGCTCATCGGGGTCCACTGTATATCTGTTGCCATGTTCAAGGGAAATTTTTCCCGTTCTTTTATATCAATAATGTATCTCCACAGGAAGTGTAACATATTAAGTTCTTTTCATGTTCTATTAATCTTATGTTAGGGTTTTTGCTTGTCTAAAAATTTTTGTGAATAACCATGGGGTTTTCCCTGTATACTATTAAATATCATCCAATTTTTTCAAAAAAAATGTATCATTTGGGAAAAAAAAATTATTTTTTAAACCCCCACTTTTTACATGATAAAAGGCCAAGGACAAGATCACAATTTTTAGCTAAAAAATTTTCTTTGCTCTGTGGTTCAGTTTTAAAAAGTCTACAAAAAATTTTAAAAGAGCATAATCATGTCTGCAAGGCTTCCAAGACGGACAGAAGCAAGAGGCCGTGAGTGCTCGAGTACTGCAAAAGCCTTTCCAAAAACCCACCTGGTCAAACTCTGGGGCAAGTCTGCTTGGGCTTTAACACAGCCTTAGTGGAACAACACAGCGTGCACAGTGTCTTGGGACTCCCCCAGCCGGGGAGCCCCTATGCAATTTTTGCATCTCACACTTTTACAGCATTAAAAAAAAGATTTGGGGGAAAAAGATACAATTAGAAATACAAATTTGGCAGCCTTAGTTTGGATATAACTCATATTTAAAGCCACTGACTCTTACTTGTGGCAATTTGGAATAAATCTAAGGGGGGTTATTAAATTTATTATTATTGTTATTATTTTAATATTGTATTATAGTAGCAGTCAGCAAATGAACCTTTCACTAAATATTTGATAGATTATGCAATAAATGATTAAGTTACATGTTTTATATATTAAAAGATCTATGCTGAAAACCTTTGAGACAAAAAAATTGTGATGTTAAGTTTTTTGAAGTGTGGTTGAGAATGTAGGAAACTTTGTTCATTGTGGGGGGCACAGCAGGAAGAGAATCTGTACTGGGATGGTACAAAGATAAAGAACTGTTAATCTGTACAAGGTAGGTAGGAAAATTAGTTCATATGTACAAGAAAATATAGGATGGAGCAGTACATAAAAAGAACGAAATGAGCATTGAGAATCAAATGAAGACTATAGAGGCACTCAAAATATTCTTTCACAAGTGTTGGTTACCAAGAAATAGAATGAATAACCATTGCAGACAAAGAGTTAAGACTATATACCTTATTTTAAATAGAGGGAGAACTAAACCTGTAGGAATCATGTAGCAATTCTAAGGAATGGGAGGTAATCAAGTTGGATTAAAAAGTGAACGTAGTTCCAATTCCTTGAATCAAGAGCCCTTCACTGGCATCAAGACTCCTCCCTTGAAGGGTGACTTACAAAAAGTTATTTCCACTTGAAATGCTAAACATTAAGTCTGCTGCAACTACCACAGCCACCCGTCATGGACTCAATCCACACACCCACATCGACATCAAATTTCTTTTCTAACACACCGGCTGTCTCCCACTAAGGTAGGGAACCCCTGCCTCCCCCCAAAAAAAAAAAAAAAAAAAAATATTCACTGTCATTCACTAATACACAGATAAAGAATAAAAGACACAGTATTTGACTGGAACAATACACAAATAACTCCGCCATAGACAGAGAAGCTTATAATGAGGGCCTTGGCCCAACGGCCCATTCTTCGTCGGATAGAAGCGTCTCCGTGCTTCTCTCCCGCATGGGTTATCTGTGTACACAAGTATCCCATGAAAGGGTTAATGGTCCAAGTCAGACCGAAACATCTTATAAGCTTCATCGCATGTGCGGGTTATTTGTGTATTGTTCCAGCCCGTGTTGTGTTTTTTTTCTTCACTGACTCAATCACGCCTTGCCAAAATGTCGTGACGTCCAAAGGGCAAATGCTCTTCAAAACTGTAACATTCTCACTCATTTAGAGTGCACAATTTTTCTTTTTTAAAACACTGACAGTTTCCCACCAAGGAAACTGACTCAAAAAAGAAGAAACACACTCATCATCACTCATTCTATCACTTTCTTCCCGAGGTGTGCCGGGCATTACACCTCAGATTCCCCTCCAAACTGAACTATCTCCACCCTCTTCAGAGTGCGGCACTGTACTCCCACCTCCACTACTCCTTCCCGGGGTGTGGCACTGCTTCCCACCTCCACCTCCTTCAGAGTCAGGCACTGAATTTCACCCCCCCCTCCTTCAGAAATGGCACTGTACTTCCCACCTCCACTGCTCCTTCAGAGTGTAGGCACTGTATTTTCCCCCCTCCAGCACTCTTCAGAGTGATGGGCACTGTCTTTACACCTCCCCGCACTTCTTCAGAGTGCAGGCACTGTCTTCCCCCCTCCCCCTCCTTCAGAGTGCAGGCACTGTACTTCCCACCTACCCTCCTTCAGGTGGGCACTGTACTTCCCAATTCCCACCCCTCCCCCTTCCCGAGTGCAGGCAATGTCCCCACCTCCCCCCCTCCTTCAGAATGCAGGCATTTTACTTCCCACCTCCACCCTCCTTCGAGTGCAGGCACTGTCTTCCCCCCCTCCCCCCCCTCCTTCAGAGTGGCACTGTACTTCCACCCCTCATGTCCACTTTTAATATATTCTGAAATACCAAATATAATTAAGGCAGAATACTGAGATGGTTTGGACAAGGGGGGAAACAAATGGAAATTTTCTATTTAATTAAAGCTTATTAGGTTGAGACATTTTAAAAAAGAATATCAAACAAAAGATTCAATTATATATGAAAGATTTGATGGCATTACAAAACTGAAGCAAAAATCACCTGATCATTGATGAAAATGTTCAATGTCAATTTTTGTAACAAAAATGAACAAAGCAATCTTTTATAGAGAAAAAGATTTGCTCTACATAGAGCTTTATTAAGTTCTTCAAGAGAAAGAGCTCTGAGTAGAGCCCCACGTCCTTGATGTTTTACAAAGAGCAAACAATCACAAGAAACATTTACTTAGTATTCAGGTAGCATACCTTGTATATAAAAAAAAAGAAATGCTATTCAAGACGAATCCCAAAGGAATATGAGAAGAAAACGTGGTTATACCTTTACCTTGAACCTTTGATGAGTTTTAAGAGTTTTACTGGACCCTGGCCAGGGGCCCAGGTCGCTGGTGGGGCCTGGTCAACCACTTGCTGATCACTAGAAATTCCAACATCATCGACATCTATGCTTTGAAATTCACCCGACCTCGTGTACCCGAGGGCCCACCTCTCAAAAAACCAATAATAAAACCCAAAAAAAAAATGTGGCATCGGCTGGCAAGAACTTTTCCATTCATGAAGATTGAAATTATATGGGCAACTAGGGTCAAGTTTACAGACCAAACATAAAGATCCCTAACTACAAAAAAAACAAGAAACACCAAGTTAGAACAAGACACCAGGAACCAGTTATAAACAAACCCCCAGGGAAACCCTTTAAAATAAGACACTCATGAACCAGTTTTAAACAAGACACTCATGAACCAGTTATAAACAAGACACTCAGGAACCAGTTATAAACAAGACACTAGAACCAGTTATAAAAAAAAGACACCAG
Organism: Cherax destructor; assembly: GCA_009830355.1. Classification (NCBI taxonomy): domain Eukaryota; kingdom Metazoa; phylum Arthropoda; class Malacostraca; order Decapoda; family Parastacidae; genus Cherax; species Cherax destructor. The sequence continues at coordinate 8,498 of WNWK01018513.1, forward strand.
GGAAAAAGAGCAACAAGACACTAAAACCAGTTATAAACAAGACACTAGAACCAGTTATAAACAAGACACTCAGGAACCATTAGCAACAAGGGCACCAGGAACCAGTTATAAACAAGACACTCAGGAACCAGTTATAAAAAAAAGACACTCAGGGAAACCAAATATAAAAAAAGACACCAGGAACCAGTTAGCAACAAGACACTCAGGAACTAGTTATAAAAAAAGACACTCAGGAACCAGTTATAAACAAGACACTCAGAACCAGTTATAAACAAACTCAGGAACCAGTTATAAACAAGACACTTGAAACCAGTTATAAAAAAAGACATTCAGGGAAACCCGTTAGTAACAAGACACTCAGAACCAGTTAGTAACAGGACACTTGGAACCAAAAAAAGACACTAGGAACCAGTTATAAACAAGACACAAGAACCAGTTATAAACAAGACACTCAGAACCAGTTAGCAACAAGACACTCAGGAACCAGTTATAAACAAGACACTAGAACCAGTTATAAACAAGACACTCAGGAACCAAAAACAAGACACTCAGGAACCAGTTATAAACAAGACATTCAGGAACCAGTTAGTAAAAAGACACTCAGGAACCAGTTAGTAACAAAAACCAACCAGTTATAAATAAGACACCGAAACCATTTTAAAAACAAGACACTCAGAAACCAGTTATAAACAAGAACCTCAGGACCCAGTTAGAACAAGACACTAGTTAGTAACAAGACACTCAGAACCAGTTAGCAACAAGACACTCAGAAACCAGTTAAACAAGAACCTCGGGAGCCAGTTAGTAACAAGAACTCAGGAACCAGTTAGTAACAAGACACCAGAACCAGTTATAAAAAAAACCTCATGAACCAGTTAGCAACAAGAAAACCGGAACCAGTTATAAACAAGACACTCAGAACCAGTTAGTAACAAGACACTCAGGAACCAGTTAGCAAAAAGACACTGGGAACCAAAAACAAGAAAACTCGGGAACCAGTTAGTAACAAGACCCCTCAGAACCAGTTAGTAACAAGACACTCGGGAACCAGTTAGAAAAGACACTCAGGAACCAGTTAGTAACAAGACACTAGGAACCAGTTAGTAACAAAAACCCAGGAACCAGTTAGTAACAAGACACTCAGGAACCAGTTAGTAACAAGACACCAGAAACCGTTAGTAAAAGACCCCTTAGAACCAGTTAGAAACAAGACACTGGGAACCAGTTAGAAACAAGACACTCGGGAACCAGTTAAAAAACAAGACATCAGGAACCAGTTAGTAACAAGACACTCGGGAACCAGTTAAAAAGACACTCAGGAACCAGTTAGTAACAAGACACTCAGGAACCAGTTAGTAACAAGACACTCGGGAACCAGTTAGTAACAAGACACTCAGGAACCAGTTATAAACAAGAACCGGAAACCAGTTAGTAAAAGACACTCGGGAAACAGTTAGTAACAAGACACTCAGGAACCAGTTAAAACAAGACACTAAAACCCGTTATAAACAAGAACCTCAGAGCCAGTTAGTAACAAGACACCGGGAACCAGTTAGTAACAAGACACTCGGGAACCAGTTATAAACAAGAACCTCATGAACCAGTTAGCAACAAGACACTCGGGAACCAGATAAACAGACACCCCGGGAACCAGTTAGTAACAAGACACTCAGGAACCAGTTAGCAACAAGACACTGGGGAACCAGAAAAACAAGACCCCTAGAAACAGTTAGTAACAAGACACTAGAACCAGTTAGTAACAAAGGGGGAAAACCAGTTAGTAACAAGACACTCAGGAACCAGTTAGTAACAAGACACTCGGAACCAGTTAGTAACAAGACACTCAGGAACCAGTTAGTAACAAGACATCAGGAACCAGTTATAACAAGACACCCAGAACCAGTTGGGAACAAGACCCCTGGGAACCAGTAGAAACAAGACACTCAGGAACCAGTTATAAACAAGACACTCAGGAACCAGTTAGAAACAAGACACCGGGAAACCAGTTGAACAAGACACTAGGAACCAGTTAGTAACAAGACACTCAGGAACCAGTTAGTAACAAGACACTGGAACCAGTTAGCAACAAGACACTCAGGAACCAGTTATAAAAAAGACACTGGGAACCATTTTAGTAAAAGACACTAAAAACCAGTTAGTAACAATACACCGGAACCAGTTAGTAACAAGACACTCAGGAACCAGTTAGTAAAAGACACTCGGGCCAGTTAGTAACAAGACACTCGGGAACCAGTTAGTAACAAGACACTCAGGAACCAGTTAGCAACAAGACACTCAGGAACCAGTTACAACAAGACACCAGGAACCAGTTATAAACAAGACACTCAGGAACCAGTTAGTAACAAGACACTCGGGAAACCCAAAGTTAGTAACAAGACACTCGGGAACCAGTTAGAAAAGACACTCAGGAACCAGTTAGAACAAGACACTCAGGAACCAGTTAGTAACAAGACACTAGAACCAGTTAGCAGCAAGGCACTCGGGAACCAGTTAGCAACAAGACACTCAGGAACCAGCTATAAACAAAAACCCTCAGGAACTAGTTAGTTTTACAACTGTTGAGCCACAGCATAATTAAAATAATTAAAAACGACCATCTTCCACCAAGGTAGGGCGACCCAAAAGAGGAAACACATTTACTCATTCAGTAAAACTACATCTTGTCAGAAGTAAAAAGTGAAGCATAACCATCCTTTGTACCGTTTTTGTAAACAAACAAATCATTAGTAAGTTAAAAGCCAAAGCGCAGCTGGGTGTAAATGAGGGTTCTTTTGTAAAGATTTTACGCAAATTTTCTCTAAGTCCAAACCATCTTAGCTCTAGCCGTATCTCTTATATTTATTCCCGCTTCAAATTCTATTTAAACATCGATATTATGTGAGGCAAAATATTCATGGAAATATCGACAAAATACATTTGTTTCACTTAGAGCAAACTCTGAAGACACAAAAAAAAAGGTATAACTTAACTTTTTGAAACAAATGCACTTTTTTGTTCTTACTAATATTTAGTAAGATCAAACAGTGTGTGGAAGACATCTGAAGAGAAAGCAGTTATTTATAAAAAAAATAAATTCAATTCTCACTTTTTTTCATCTGATAAAAAATTGTTTACTCTATCACAAATTATATAATACATTATTCACAATGCTAGTTCTTTGCCAATGATAAATTATTAATTAGTGTAAGTTTTTTGGGGAAAAAAACTAAAAACTCCATAGATTACATAACCAACCCAAGAAGATATACAACATAAAAAAAAAAGCACAAAAATATAGTACTAAAACTTTTAGTCTTCAAGTAAGCAGAATTTAGATAAAAAATTATTCCCAAAATAAAAATCGCTGATGAAAATGGTTTTGAAAACATTTGGGGAAACTTTAAAGGAAACATTTGCCAGCCAGGGGTTCTTCAGTCCAATACAGATACGTACAGTGGACCCCGAGTAACGAGCACCCCCAAATCGTACAACTATGTAAGTATAATATTGTAAGTGCTTTTGTAAGTGTATTTTGGGGGTCTGAATGGACTAACCTAAATTTGACATTACAGTGGTAACACTTACGATGGTCCCCAAACTCACCCTTGATGTAAGTTTATTTTTTAAATGCTTTTGTAAGTGTAATTTTGGGGGTCTAAAAGGACTAGTCTATTTTACAACATTTCTTAAGGAGATAAATTCGTTTGGAATGACACTTGAACAGCATTCTGGAATGAAAATACCGTAAGTCGAGGTACCACTCATTTTTTAGAGAAATTGCTCGGGTAATGGCACTTGAGCACCCTTTCTGAATGAATTTTCCAAAGCACTGGGTCCACTGAATAACAGTGGAAGATGATGAGGAGGTAATCAGCCCCTCAAACTCCTCCTCTTTTTCCCAAATGTTATTTCTGTATCAGATTGAAGAAGCCACTGGCTGGCAAAACGTTCCTCATTAAAGACTCATAAAATTGGCGCAGTAACACGAAAAAAACGCCATTCCTTCTCTCCCCAAACAAACATGTATTAGGGTAAAAAAAATTTGGGAGTTATTTTATGTTTAAAATATTTTCATGGAGAGATAATGACAATAAAACAATTTTGCAAATGCTTAAAAATTACACTCACGGGACTATTATTGTTTTTAAATTTTTATAGAAAAACCATAAGGGTCATCCCAAAAACTGGGAAAGGGATGTAATCAGGTTTGATCTGAGGAAGACGGGGGTTAACTTTAATTCCTTAGATTCCACAGATCAACATCACAATCTGTTAGAACATACAATGAGTACCAGTAGTTGACTAACCTGGTCATGTTCAAGATCACAATGTTGATAATGAGTACTCAGTAGTTGACTAACCTGGTCATGACAAGATCACAATGTTAGAACATAAAAGAGTACTCAGTAGCTGACTAACCTGGTCATGTTCAAGATCACAATGTTAGAACATACAATGAGTACTCAGTAGTGACTAACCTGGTCATGATCAAGATCACAATGTTGGGAACATACAATGAGTACTCAGGAGTTGACTAACCCTGGCCATTTTCGGGGCATGATGCATGGGACCCATATTCATCATCATCTGTTTGTTTCATAATGATCATACATGTGTTGTTGTTGTTGCGGGGTCCCATTCTGTTGTCGCTGGTAAATGCTGTAGAGTTCTCCCGTCTCGGTCTTGGGCATTGCAGTTATCGTCGAGGGAGGCGGAGGTGGCTGCTGAGAATGCTGATTTTGTTGAGGATGCAGAGACAGATTTCCCATCAGGAACAGGGGGAAAGGGGGAACATTCTGTTTTGATGAGGATGGTGCGGGACTGGCAGTTGGTGTTGGATGGTGGGGCTGTTGGACTGCACATGATTGGAAGGGGGAAGCTGGGGTTTTGGGGGGGGGTGACGATTTAGAGGAAGAGCTGGGGGAGAACCTGGCTTTTCTTCACAATTTTCCCTTTCCCTCAATTTTGTCAGATAGGGCTGGCTTGTTGAGGGAATCTGTCGACTGTCGCCTCTGGGCTAATCATCTGCCCTCTTGGTGGTGGTTTAGGAAGGGGAACTTTCAATTATAGTAAAGGGTCTCCATATGAACTACTGGTAAATACATTTTCGATAAATAATCTGTCAACGGATGTATTCATGGTCTTTTCCTGTGAGATGAAGTCGCAATGCTTTAGACATGAGGTTGATATCACCAGTTGAAAGTGCCATAGGGGCTTTGTTTGAACCAAGGGCCAAAAAGGAAGCCCATCGAGGTTGGGGTTTAGCGAACGGGACATTATATCTGTAGCTCTGGTCGACTTAGGGGATGGCAGAGTGTGGAAAAGTTCTGGGTTTAAAAGCATTAAAGATCTCTTTCCCAAAAAGCCCCAAGAGGAGGCTTTTCTAGACGCCCCAACATCAACATTAAGTGTTTTTTGTTCAAATGGGCATGCAAAGTTCTGGGGGGATACTTTGTAGCCAATGAAAGTAATGAGAGATCAGAATCACTGAATTTTTGGGAGCAAGGAGTGAAGGAATTTTTTGCCAGAACCATTACCTCTCCAGTGGCCTGATTCTGGGTAGTCACACATGACTCAAAAGAAGACCTTTGATGATTAACTGAACAAGACGATCATTTCTGGCCATGCAACACCTTCCATTGAAAAAAACAGTCCTCCACGAGTTCGGCTGGCAAGAACTTTTCCACCAGAGGAAACACCTGATAAAACAAATATAAATGTATTATTTTCATAAAAAAAATACAATTTTAATATTCAAGAGCGGGGAAAAGTTACACCTAAAATTTTTTAAAATTATATTAAAATTTAGCATGCAACTAACTTTTTTGGAAATATTAATTGCATTTTAAAAAAAATGCTTTTTACATACATAAATATTTTAAAAAAACTTCCTGTAGCAACTAAAAAAATTTTTCAAACATTACCCCAAGAACGTACATTAAAAAAAAAACACCTACCTGGCCGCCCCACCTTGTCAGTGGGACACAGCGGAGGTTAAAATTTATTATTATTATTATTATTATTATTATCATCATAATTGTCATTATTATTAGTGCTGTTATTATTATTATTAATGTAGCATGAACATCTTGTAGGGACATTCAAGGAAGGGTTAGAGAGAGGGGTGGAGGAGGTTTTACGATTACATGCTTGAGCATTAACCCTTTGACTGTTGCAACCCCCAATCCTGAGTGCTCTCCTGTTGTCGCAAAATTTAAAAAAAAAAAATTTTTTTTTCTTATGAAATGATAGAGAATCTTTCCCAATGGTAATGACACCAAAAGTATGAAATTTGATTGAAAACTTACGAGTTACACTCCGCAGTTAGTGATCTCGGCGATATACGCATCGGCAATTTCGCCGACTTTGAGCCCTATTTTCGGCCAATTCCATTGTTCCAGTCGACCAAACTCATAGCTATTTTTTAGAACTCCATTTGTTCTATCGACTGAGTACAAGAAACCACCAATTTACCAATTTCAACTACCAATAAGTCAGAAATTGGCAATTTGGCCAATTTCATGCAAAAAAAAAAAGTTGTCAATTTCAAAATAGGGTCCAGAATAAACACTGCAGACATTCCTGGCACTAAAATAAGATGTTATCTGTTCATTAGTCACGTCTTTAGGCCCTCTTATATTACTTTTGTTTTTCTATTTTTATTTTTTATTCACACAAAAATAGAAGATTTACCGTTATGCAGACTATTGCATTATTGTAAAAATGGTATAAATAATATCAGTGCACTCGTGAAAGAATATTAGACTCACCAATTGATGTGTATTGGACGCGTGCCGTGATTTGTTTACTCTTGAACATTTGCAAAATCGAACATTTCCCTACTTTGAGCTCAATTTCAAGGTCGTTTTCATCATGAAACTAATCAAAATCATCTATATTTCTGTAGTATGTTTTCCATTCTATCAAATGAGACCATAAAAAGAGAATACAACCATAAATACTATATGAAAATACACCTCAAAGACAGCATTTAAATCCCAAAAAAATGGTCGGAGTTTTTTTTCATTATGCACTGCGTGCTGCAGGATTTTTTTATACAGCGCACACTGACCACACAGACCCATTCTCTCATATGTGGGCCTACCAGCTTTCTCCCGCTTGATTTGAAGCCACTAGAATTTGTGAGTATATTTACGTCTGAAACAGTGGCTCGTAAGACGATATATTCGACCGAAACAGTCAAAGGGTTAAGCAGGCATGTGCGATCATGTTAGAACAGAGTGGTAATAAAGCGGTTTTTGGGTTGGCTTGCTGTTGGAGTATGAGTAAGGTACAGTGGAACCCCGACTTACGATGTTATCATCTTACGTTATTTTCGATAACCGATATTTATAACGTAAGAAATTTGATTGTGACTTACGATGTTTGCTTCGTTACCGACTTTCGCACCGGACCTGTCCGCTGGCGCCCAGCTGAGCGCGCACTCCAGGGAGCGTCAGTGCTATTGTTTACAAGCGGCGACCACCCACCCACACCCACGCATTCATACCAGTATATTGTCATTATTCCACTGTTTTTAGTGCTTGCAACTGCTAAATAAGCTACCATGGGTCCAAGGAAAGATCCTAGTGCTAAGCCTGTGGCAAAGAGGAACAGAAATATATGTACGATAGAAGTGAAGAAGGAGATAATAGAAAAATATGAAAGTGGAGTGCGTATCAGTGAGCTGGCCAGGCTGTATGGTAAACCCTATTCTACCATCGCTACCATTGTGGATAAGAAATATTCAAGTAAAATCAAGGAAGCTAGTTGTTGCAAAGGTGCATCTGTGATCACAAAACACAGACCACAAGTGCTGGAAAATGTGGAAAGGTTGTTGTTGGTGTGGATCAACGAGAAACAGTTAGCAGGAGATACTGTTTCGGAGGGAATAATATGTGAAAAAGCAAGGCAGTTGCATGATGATCTCCTTAAGAAAATGCCTGCAACGAGTGAAGTGAGCGAATTTAAAGCCAGCAGAGGCTGGTTTCAAAATTTAAGAAGCGTACTGGCATACATAGTGTTGTGAGGCATGGTGAGGGAGCCAGTTGTGACAAAAGTGCGGCTGAAAATATGTGCCTGAATTCCAGGAGTACCTAGAGGCTGAACAATTCCTCCCCAACAAGTGTTTAATTGTGATGAAACAGGCCTGTTTTGGAAGAAAATGCCCAACAGGACCTACATTACTCAGGAGGAAAAGGCACAGCCAGGACATAAGCCTATGAAAGACAGGCTAACTTTGATGCTGTGTGCCAATGCCAGTGGTGATTGCAAAGTGAAGCCTTTACTGGTGTATCTTTTGAAAATCCCGAGTGTTTGGCAGATGCGGTGTCAGCAAGTCTAACTTGTGTGTGATGTGGAAGTCTAACAAAAGGCTTGGGTCACAAAGGACATTTTCTTAGATTGGTTCAATGAAGTGTTTGGCCCCAGTGTGAAGAAATATCTATTGGACAATAATTTGCCACTTAAGTGCCTCCTGATAATGGACAATGCTCCTTGTCATCCTCCAAACTTGGTAGAGAAAATTGTGGAGGAGTTTAAATTCATCAAAGTGAAGTTCTTGCCCCCTAATACCACTCCTCTCCTCCAGCCCATGGACCAGCAGGTCATTTCCAACTTTAAAAACTCTATACCAAAGCAATGTTTCAAAAGTGCTTTGATGTGACCACAGACATGAACATAACCCTAAGAGAATTTTGGAAAAACCATTTCCATATGCTGCATTGTGTACACCTTATAGGTAAGGCTTGGGAGGGAGTGACTACCAGGACTTTGAACTCTGCCTGGAGAAAATTGTGGCCAGACTGTGTCCTAGGGAGGGATTTTGAAGGTTTTGGGGCTGAGCCTCAGAACCTGAGCCTGAGCCTGAGCCTGAGCCTGTTTTGGAAGAAATTGTGGAATTGGGCAAGTCTTTGGGGTTAGAGGTGAGTGGTGACGATGTGGAACAGTTGGTGGAGGAGCACAAGGAAGAGCTAACCACTGAAGATCTGCAAGAGCTTCAACAGCAACTGGAACAAGAGAGCAGAGGTCAGGACAATGGTTCAGAGGAGGAGGTGGAGGTGGAACAAAAATGGAAGAATGTGCCTTCTTCAAGGATTAGGGAGATCTGTGCCAAATGGAGTGATGTGCAAGCATTTATGGATGAATATCACCCTAACCATGCTGTTGCAGGCCGTGCTGGCAACCTGTACAATGACACTGTGGTGTCCCACTTCAGGGATGTTTTAAAGAATCGCCAGACACAGATCTCCCTGGACAAATTTGTTGTTAGAAAGAGGTCCAGTGACTCTCAAGCTGGTCCTAGTGGCATTCAAAGAAAAAGGGAAGTAACCCCAGAAAAGAACTTACCACCTGCAGTGTTAATGGAAGGGGATTCCCCTTCCAAACACTAGCATACTACTCCACCTTCTCCCCTCCTCACTTCCTCCACACATCAACAACTCTTCAATAAATGTAAGTGACATGTTATTGTAAAATATTTGCATGTATTTATGTATTCTTTATTCAATTCTGTATTATTTAATGTCCAAAAGTTCTAAAAAATATTTTATTTAACTACTTTTGGAAGTCTTGGACGGATTAAATTTATTTCCATTATTTCTTATGGGGAAAATTGATTCGTGTTACGTTTGTTTCGTCTTAAGAAATGACCTCTCTGACGGATTAAAAACGTAAGTCGAGGTACCACTGTACTTACAAAAATACACTTACATAATTGTTCGAGTTGGGAGCAGTACGAAATCCAGGGGTACACTGTAATTTTATTGTTTATTGATTGTCACTGTGAAATATAAGTCACCATGGGTCCAAAGAAGCTTCCTAGTGGCACCCCTGTGGTAAAGAAAGTGAGGAACACCATCGAACTGAAGAAGGAAATAGTAGAAAAATATGAGAGTGGCGTACGTGTGGGGGAGCTTGCCAGGATATACAACAAAAACAAATCTACTATCACTTCTATCCTGGCAAAGAGAAAAGAAATCAAGGAAGCTGATGTTGTAAAAGGTGTTGACATGTTTGCCAAAAATAGATAAAAAACAGTGGATGAGGTTGAGAAGTTGTTGGTGGTGTGGATCAACGAAAAATAGATAGCGGGTGATAGTGTTTCCATAGCAATAATTTGTGAAAAGGCAAGGCAGTTGCATGCAGATCTTGTCAAGAAAATGCCTGGAACCAGTGCTGATGTGAGTGATTTTAAGGCCAGCAAAGGCTGGTTTGACAGATTTAGGAAATGTAGTGGCATACACAGTGTTGTAAGGCATGGTGAGGCAGCCAGTTGAGACAAACGTGCTGCTGAAAAGTTTGCGAGTGAATTTAAGGGGTTTGTAGACACTGAAAAATTCAAACCCCTACACAGGACACAAGCCTATGAAAGACAGGCTAACTCTCATGTTGTGTAGTAATGCTAGTGGGGATTTTAAAGTGAAGCCTTTACTGGTGTATCACTCTGAAAATCCCAGAGTGTTCAAGAAAAACAATGTCACCAAGAATAGATTGTGTGTGTTTTGGAAGGCTAACACTAAGGCATGAGTCACGAACAAATTTTCATAGAGTGGGTCCATTTGGCCCCAGTGTGAAAAAATACCTACAGGAAAAGAAATTGGGACTCAAGTGCCTTCTGGTACTGAACAATGCTTCTGCTCATCCTCACAACTTGGCAGACTTTTTGTCTGATGAGTTCAGTTTCATCACAGTGAAGTTCTTGCCTACTAACACCACTCCTCTCATCCAGCCCATGGACCATCAGGTCATTTCTAACTTCAAGAAACTCTACACAAAAGCAGTGTTTCAAAAGTGCTTTGAAATGACCTCAGACACTGAGTTGACCCTAAGAGAGTTCTGGAGGAATCACTTCAGTATCCTCCATTGCATAAGCCTAATAGGTAAGGCTTGGGAGGGAGTGACTTCCAGGACTTTGAACTCTGCTTGGAGACAGTTGTGGCCGGGGTGTGTCCAACAGAGGGATTTTGAAGGATTTGAGGCTGACCCTGACGACCCTATGCCTGTTGTGGAAGGTATTATGGCATTGGGCAAGTCCCTGGGGTTAGAGGTGAGTGGCGAGGATGTGGAAGAGTTGGTGGAGGACCACAGGGTAGAGCTAACCACTGAAGAGCTGCAAGAGCTTCATCTGGAACAGCATCAGACCACAGTAGAGGAAATTGATTCACAGGAGGAGGAAGATAGACTGGAGGTGCCTTCTTCAGAGATTTAACCCTTTGACTGTTTCGGACGTATATATACGTCTTACGAGTTAATGTTTCGGACGTATTTATACGCCTAAATTCTAGCGGCCTCAAATCAAGTGGGAGAAAGCTGGTAGGCCCACATGTGAGAGAATGGGTCTGTGTGGTCAGTGTGCGCAGTATAAAAAAAATCGGGCAGCCAGTGGTGCATTGTGGGAAAGCCATTTCAGTAGTCCATGTTCAGCATCCCTAGCGTAAGAAATATCTGACTCCCCGGCGAATCTGGGACTCTTCTCTTCTTCAATGATAGCTCTAACACAGATGGAAGTGTGTCTGAAGATGAATTTCATGGTTTTGAGGAGTTTGTGACCGAAAGCAATGCCCAGGATACCAGAAGGAAAGAAGGAAGAAAGAAAGAAAGGAAGGAAGAGATGAGAGGAAGGAAGGAAGGAAGAGATGAAAGGAAGGAAGGAAAGAAGAGATGAAAGGAAGGAAGGAAAGAAGAGATGAAAGGAAGGAAGGAAAGAAGAAGGAAGGAGGAAAGGAAGGAAGGAAAGAAGAAAGAAAGGAAGGAGAGATGAGAGGAAGGAAGGAACAAAAGAAGTAAGAAAGAAAGGAAGGAGAGATGTGAAGAAGGAAGGAACAATAGAAGTAAGGAAGAAAGGAAGAAAAAAGGAAGGAATGAATGAATGAAGGAAGAAAGGAAGGCAGGAAGGAAGAGATGAGAGGAAGGAAGGAAGGAAATATGTAAGAAAGGAAGGAAGGAATGAAGGAAGAAAGGAAGCTAGGAAGGAGGTTGTGGGGAAGCAGACATGGGTCCCCTTTTGTGCTGACAGGTTGACAGCAGTGTGGGTGGTGAGTAATGGTATAATATGTCATTTTGACAGCTGCCTTACCCTGACTCAGCAAATTTAGATGTCCACACACACAGCTTCAAGCGCTAAGGGAAGTAGGTAAGTAGGTAGGCAAGTAGGTAAGCAAGTAGGTAAGCAAGTAGGTAAGTAGGTAAGCAAGTAGGTACATAAGTAGGTACGTAAGAAGTACGTAAGTAGGTACGTAAGTACGTAAGTAGGTGCGTAAGTAGGTACGTAAGTAGGTAGGAAGGACTGTGGGGAAGAAGAGCAAGGGATCCCATGGGTGTTGACAAGGCAGTGAGGGTGGCGAGTGGTGGTATAATATGTCATTTTGACAGCAGCCGCACCCTGACTCAGCATATTTATAAGTCCACACACTCACAACAACCAGCTTCCAGAAGCTATTATCAGTTCTATGAAGTGTCCAGTGACTATATATGCGTATATATAGAAACCAGAAGGAAGGAAGGAAGGAGATGAAAAGAAGGAAGGATGGTTTGAAAGGAAGGAAGGTAGGTAGGAATGCAGGAAGGAAGGCAGGAAGGAAGGAAGGTAGGAAGAAAGGAAGGAAGGTAGGAAGGAAGGAAGGAAGGAATGACGACCCAGAAACAACAACCAGCTTCCAGAAGCTAATAGCAATTCTATGATGTGTCCAGTGATTATATATGCATATACTGTATATAGAAACCAGAAGAAATGAAGGACGAGATGAAAGGAAGGAATGTAGGAAAGAAGGTTAGAAGGAATGTAGGAAGGAAGGAGGGACGGAATGATGACCCACACACAACAACCAGCTTTCAGAAGCTTATAGCAGTTCTAGGCATGTGTCCAGTGACTGTGTGTATATATAGAAACCAGAAGGAAGAAAGGAAGGACGAGATGAAAGGTAGTAAGGAAGGAAGGAAGGAAGGAAGGAAAGTAGGTAGGAAGGAAGGAAGGAAGGAAGGAAGGTAGGTAGGTAGGAAGGAAGGAAGGAATGTAGGAAGGAATGTAGGAAGGAAGGAAGGAAGGAATGACGACCCAGACGACCATGAACCTAGGATAACTACCTAACACAACTGCCTGCTTCTACTTTGAAGAAAACTGCTCAGAAGAGATGTTTTGTCTGTGCATATACAAAAAAAAAACACCCACAAAAATGCAGAGACACTCGTTTTTAGTGTAAGGAATGTATAACACCACTGTGCATGGAACCATGTTTCAAAGAGTTCCACAAGCTGCAGAACGTCTATGAACATGTCCAGTGACTGTACATTTGTATATATTATAGAACAATAGTAATAAAGATTTTTTTGTATTGTTGGTTTGTGTAAACAAGTTTTGTAAATAATATAAAGATACTAATGTTTATGCTATTATTGTGTTGCATACAACGAATGTATATATATACATTGCACCTTACCTTGATCTCACAGGCCACATAAGTTACGTAAAAAAAGAAAATAGTGAAAAAAACAAGAAATCTACGAATGGAAGTAAACAAATATTTACCGAATGAGTGGCATTCGCCGCTGTTGCCATACGCGGCTCATTTTCTGCCAACTTTACACCTCCATATCTCGGTAAATATTGATGGCAAAAATCTGTTTTTAGGAGAAAAACAATCAGAAAAATAATCTTAACATTTTGATAAGAAAAACTAATTTTTTTTTTTCGAATATTTCCCGACATAGAATGACAGTTTCAGAAAGGGGTCTCCGACAGTCAAAGGGTTAAGGAAATTTGTTCAATGTGGAATAAGGTGCAGGAATTTGTTAAAAAATACCACCCTGAGCAAGCTAAAATAAGCCATCTCTGCAACAAGTTCAATGACAGAGCCATATTGCACTTCAGGAACATGAATGGAACGAGGCAGAGTGACTTCGAGAGTGTATAAATCTGTAGTGGAGGGAAGGCGGGGTAGGGGTCGGCCTAGGAAAGGTTGGAGGGAGGGGGTAAAGGAAGTTTTGTGTGCGAGGGGCTTGGACTTCCAGCAAGCATGTGTGAGCGTATTTGATAGGAGTGAATGGAGGCATATGGTTTTTAATACTTGACGTGCTGTTGGAGTGTGAGCAAAGTAACATTTATGAAGGGATTCAGGGAAACCGGCAGGCCGGACTTGAGTTCTGGAGATGGGAAGTACAGTGCCGGCACTCTGAAGGAGGGGTGTTAATGTTGCAGTTTTATAACTGTAGTGTAAAGCACCCCTCTGGCAAGACAGTGATGGAGTGAATGATGATGAAAGTTTTTCTTTTTCGGGCCACCCTGCCTTGGTGGAATTGGCTGATGTGTTAATAAAAAAAATAAATAAATAAAAGGAACATGTTAAAGAGGCGCCAGAAACAGAGGACTGTGGACAGTTATTTTGTGAGACAAGGGTCCAGTGAATCTCAAGCTGGTCTTAGTGGCATTAAAAGACAAAGCAGGGAAGTAATCCCAGATAGGGCTTTGATACCTGAAGTCCTTATGAAGGGGGATTCCCCTTCCAAACACTAAGCCCTCCCTCACTCCTCAATCTCTTCCAGATGCCAGCAAGTCTCTTCAATAAAGGTAAGTAAATGTTATTTTAAATGTAAATTTATAAATTTAATATGTGTTGTTATTATGTGTTTTATGTATGTAAAACTACTTATTCTTTAACTCTTAAACGGTCCAAACGTATATATACGTTAGTACTGCTACTGCCCCAAACATATATATACATTTTATTTTTCCTGCCTCCAAATTTGGCACGATTGGCCTGAGTTGCCTGGTCAGCATAGAATGGGTCTTAACACTCGGTGTGTGCCATATTAAAAAAATCTGGGACCACTTAGTACCTTATGGGAGCACCAGTTAAATTCATCACCACCTAGAGCAAACACTGCGTCAAACACCAAGGATTCACTGATGTCATGTCATATTAACACTCCCCTTTGAAGTGGAAAGTGATGTTGGCAGGCTGGCAGGCCAGCTGGCTGCCTGCCTGCCTGGCCACCTGGCTGGCAAGCAGCTGGTTGGCCACCTGGGGGGCCAGCAGCTGGCTGGTCAGCTGGGTACCTGATTGGCTGTCTATCTCTGTCTGTCTGTATCTATCTGTCTCTGTCTCTATCTGTCTCTATCTCACAGGAACACGTACGTAAATACAATTACAGTGGTACCTCGACTTACGATGGTCCCCAAACTCACCCTTTTATGTAAGTTTATTTTTTTAAATGCTTTTGTAAGTGTAATTTTGGGGGTCTAAAAGGACTAGTCTATTTTACATCATTTCTTATGGGGATAAATTCGTTTGGTAATGGCACTTGAACAGCATTCTGGAATGAAAAAATATCGTAAGTCGAGGTACCACTGTATACATAGTGTAAATTACCTAGGATAACTAAAAAAAATCACGACAAAGTGATATAATGTGCTTGTGATCTGCGTAATACCAGTTGGTTTATGAGCTACTCTCTGAGACAAGCAGACAGAAAGACAGACACACAGACAAACAGATACAGACAGACAGACAGGCTTGAGTAACAAATAAAGGGAAGCAGTATAATCTCATCAAATGTCATCACTGTAATTACTGGACTGATAAGAAAAGATAAGACTACCCTCACCAGCTCATCAATATCACCAGTCATCATTAGTGGAGATCAGATGAGATAAGGCAGTGACACAAATCTTACATAATGGTTCAAGGGAACTTTATTACTTTATTATTACATATTATTATTATTATTATTATTATTATTATTATTATTATTATTATTATTATTATTATTCACTATTATTATTATTATTATTATTATTATTATTATTATTATTATTATTATTATTATTATTATTATGCACTATCATTATTATTATTATTATTTTTATGCATTATCATTATTATTATTATTTGAGTACAATTTCAGTACCTAATATTAGTGTCAGTAGTTCACAAGAACTACTATAAATTGTAATTATCAGAACATAAAAATTATATAAAATAAAAAAATGAGAAAAAAAAGGTATATCGGCAACAATTCTGCAAGCGGCAGGACTCCTGTTGCTGTCAGGTGAGCATCCACAGCCAACTTCTCCGTCTCATATCTCGGTAAGTACTGACCCAAATTTTTTTTTTATCCTATGACACTTAAAAAAATGTGCTCTATATTTCTGTATAATTTTTTTTTTTTTTTTTCAAAATATTCGGGGCAGTAGCAGTACTAACATATATATACAG
This sequence comes from Cherax destructor, assembly GCA_009830355.1. Taxonomy (NCBI): domain Eukaryota; kingdom Metazoa; phylum Arthropoda; class Malacostraca; order Decapoda; family Parastacidae; genus Cherax; species Cherax destructor. The sequence goes on from WNWK01018513.1 coordinate 24,709, forward strand.
TAGACCCTCATTTAGCACGGTAGTTACGGTCCTGAAAACATCGTGTTAGATAATTAAAAGAACTTATGGGAAAAATAGGGTTACGTTCCTGAGAGTCCCCAAAAAGCCAAACAAGTTTTTTTTCCGACCAACAGATCTTACAAATATAAAAGAGAATATGTAATTGTAGTTCATTATCGTGATGTATTATGTTGTTTTTACTGCTTAAGACTACAAATGTAACAGAAATAATAGTATTTACCTTAAATTGTGGGTGCTGATGTTTGTGGATGATTGTGAAGAGAGTGGAGAGTTATGCTGTGGCCCTACTGGGCTGAGGTGGATAGAGATTCTGGAACTGAAGTCGATAGTTGTACTGAGTGTCTCTAACTTTAATAAAGTCATTAAGTAAGTCAGTCCATTCAGTAAGTCAGTTAAGTCATTCAGTATCATTCAGTAAGTCAGTCAGTCAAGTCATTCATTAAGTCAGTCAGTCAAGTCATTCATTAAGTCAGTCAGTCAAGTCATTCAGTAAGTCAGTCAAGTCATTCAGTAAGTCAGTCAAGACATTCATGAAGTCAGTTAAGACATTCAGTAAGTCAGTCAGGACATTCAGTTAGTCAGTCAAGACATTCATGAAGTCAGTCAAGACATTCAGTAAGTCAGTCAGGACATTCAGTTAGTCAGTCAAGACATTCAGTAAGTCAGTCAGTCAAGTCATTCAGTAAGTCAGTCAGTCAAGTCATTCAGTAAGTCAGTCGGTCAAGTCATTCAGTAAGTCAGTCGGTCAAGTTATTCAGTAAGTCAGTCGGTCAAGTCATTCAGTAAGTCAGTCAGTCAAGTCATTCAGTAAGTCAGTCAGTCAAGTCATTCAGTAAGTCAGTCAGTCAAGTCATTCAGTAAGTCAGTCGGTCAAGTCATTCAGTAAGTCAGTCAGTCAAGTCATTCAGTAAGTCAGTCAGTCAAGTCATTCAGTAAGTCAGTCAAGTCATTCAGTAAGTCAGTCAAGTCATTCAGTAAGTCAGTCAAGTCATTCAGTAAGTCAGTTCATGTTGGCATTTTCTTCCAGAAAACACTTGTCTCGTCAGCATTAAACACTTGTTGTGGATCATAGCCACCCTCAGTAGGACCCCCACTGACTCAGTGGTTTAACCTACTGCAGGCGACCGCACGCTCAAAAATTTTCCCCTCCAGCGAATCGCGTAATATAAGGTTTACGTCGTGTTAGATAAAAATGTGCCGCAATTCTTCAATCGCGTAATACCCAAAACGCGCAACATAAAGTCGTGCTAAATGAGGGTCTACTGTATACATTTGGACCGTTTAAGGGTTAAAAAATGAATTTTTTGTTAATATTTTTGGGTGTTTGGAACGGATTAATTGTATTTACATTATTTCTTATGGAAAATAATGGTTCGACTTTCGGCCAGTTTGAGTTAAGGCCTAGCTCCTGGAACGGATTACAGCCGATACTCAGGGGTCCACTGTACTAATACAGCATCTCATCACTTAATGATGGAGATAGGGACCCAAGACACCGTCGATAAACGAATTCGTCGCTAAACAAGGAGCATACTATACAGGTCTCCCTCCACATTTGTCCAATCCCTTTTTAAAGCTACCCAAGGTCCTATCGAAGGTAAAACCTTGGGTAGTTTCAAATTTAGGTTGGATAAATACATGAGTGAGAGGGGTTGGATTTCAGAGGGACTTGTACGTGAGTAAATAGAATTATCAAAGCTTATTGCTTGGGCAACATTTATTCTGTTAGTGGGTTGGATTTGTGAAGGACGTGCCTAGTATGGGCCAACAGGCCTATTGCAGTGTTCCTCCTTTCTTATGTTCTTATGAGTGAGAGGGGTTGCATGTGAGTGGGACTTGCACATGAATAAATAGAATTATCAAAGCTTATTGCTTGGATAGCGTTAAAAATTGAGTTGGGCCTGTGAAGGACCTGCCTAGTATGGGCCAACAGGCCTGCTGCAGTGTTACTCCATTCTTATGTTCATAAGAACATACTAGGCAGGTCCTTCACAATCCATCCCACTAACAGAATATTTGTTCAACCTAATTTTCAATGCTACCCAAGAAATAAGCTTTGATAATTCTATTTACTCATGTGCAAGTCCCACTCAAATCCAACCCTTCTCACTCATGAATTTATCCAACCTACTTTTGATATACCTTTGAAGAGTTTCGAGAGTATCTACTCTCTGAGCCCGGCCATGGGCCAGGCTCGTCTGGTGCTTGCCTATATCCTATATCCTTTCTAAATCTAAACTTATCTAACTTGAATCCATTATTGCAGGTTCTCTCTTAGAGAGATATCATCAAGACCTTATTTATATCCCCTTTGTTAATACCCATTTTCCACTTGTATACCTCGATCATGTCTCCCCTCATTCTTCGTCTTACAAGTGAATGTAATTTAAGGGTTTTCAATCTTTCTTCATACGGAAGACCTCTAATGCTATGTATTAATTTAGTCATTCTAAGCTGAATGTTTTCTAATGAATTTATATCCATTCTGTAATATGGAGATCAGAACTGAGCTGCGTAATCTAGGTGAGGCCTTACTAATGATGTATAAAGCTGTAATATAACCTCTTAACTTTTGTTGCTTACACTTCTTGATATAAATCCCAGTAATCTGTTTGCCTTATTACGTACGCTTAGACATTGCTGTCTTGGTTTAAGGTTGCTGCTTTCCATAACCCCCAAGTCCTTTTTGCAATCTGTATGGCTAAGTTCTACATTATTTATCTTATAAATGCTTGGGTTATGGACACTCCCGAGCTTCAGAACCTTGCATTTATCTACATTGAACTGCATCTGCCACTTTTCTGACCAGAAATTGAGTTTGTCTAAATCCTCCTGAAGTTCCCTGACATCTATGTTTGAATCAATTATCCTACCTATCTTCGTGTCATCGGCAAATTTGCTCATATCACTAGTAATTCCCTCGTCAAGGTCATTGATGTATATTATAAACAACAACGGGCCTAAGACTGATCCCTGTGGAACACCACTTGTTACAGATCCCCACTCGGATTTTACCCCATTTGGGCACACTCTCTACTTAATGTTGGTGAGCCATGACTCGATCCATGACAGCACTTTTTCCCCAATTCCATGAGCTGCCACTTTCTTTAACAGTCACTGGTGTGGTACTTTATCAAAAGCCTTACTAAAGTCTAAATAAACAATATTGAATTCTTTATTGTGATCAACAGCCTCAAAACCTTACCGAAGAAAGTTAATAAAGTAGTTAGGCAGAACGGCTCCTCATGAATCCATGCTAAGTATCATTAATCAAATTATGTTTATCCAAATGGCTTCTTATAAAATCGGCCATAATTGACTAGCAATTTGCCCACAATTGAGGTCAGGCTTATTGGGCAGTAATTTGATGGTAGTTACTTATCCCCTGCTTTAAAAATAGGAATAAAATTAGCCATCTTCCACATATCAGACACTACACCTGTTTGAAGAGATAAGTTAAAAATGTTAGTTAATGGTTCACAGAGTTCCATTTTGCATTCCTTAAGAACCCTTGCAAAAAGTTCATCAGGACCCGGCGATTTATTTTGTTTCAAGCAGTCTACTTGTTTCATAACAATTTCACTAGTGACTGTGATATTACATAATTTATCATCTTCAGGGCCACAATAAAAATTAATTACTGGGATATTATTAGTGTCGTCCTGTGTGAAAACCGAGAGAAAATAATTATTAAAAATTGAGCACATATTATTCTCCTTGTCAGTAAGATGCCCAGAGTTATTTTTAAGGGGACCTATCTTAACTCTTAACTTTTGTTCTACAAACCTGGAAAAAACTTTTTGGGTTAGTTTTTGAATCCCTAGCAACTTTAATTTCATAGTCCCGTTTAGCTTTTCTTATCCCCTTTTTAACGTCCCTCTTAATGTCAGTACAGTGGTCCCTCGGTTTTCGTGCATCTCCAAACTCAAACATTTATGTAAGTGTATTTTCGTAAGTGCTGTTGCAAGTGTATTTTTGGGGGTCTGAAATAGACTAACCTACGTGACATTATTTCTTAAGGAAGTAAATTTGTTTGGTAATGGCACTTGAGCAGCATTCTGGAACGAATTTTTGGCAAAAGCCGAGGGACCACTGTATACTGATTTATAGGATGACCCTCACCTCTTTTTATGTTCCTATAAATTCCTTTCTTCTGCCCTAAAAGATATTTGAGCCTATTATTCATCCATTTTGGGTCATTTCTACTTGATCTAATTTCTTTATATGGGATAAATGTTCTTTGGGCAGCCTGTATAGTGTTCAGAAAACTGTCATATTGATAGCTCTCTTCGTTACCTCAGTCCACAGATGATAAGTGTTCTCTAAGCCCATTGTAATCTGCTAAGCGAAAATCTGGGACCGTTACAGAGTTATCCATACTATCATACATCCGAGTTCCTCTGTAATTTCTAAATTATTAACAAGGGTTTCCTTGTTTGCCAGAACCAAGTCAATTAGGTTTTTTACCCTTGTAGGTTCTGTCACAAAATGCTTCAAAAATCAATCCTGAACTACATCTAAAAAGTCGTTAGATTCTAAATTCCTTGTCAAGAAATTCCAATCAATTTGACTAAAGTTAAAGTCCCCTAGAATTACTACGTTATCATGCCTTGTGGCCTTAACAATTTCCTCCCAAAGTAGTCTACCTTGTTCCCTGTCTAAGTTTGGAGGACGGTATATCACACCTAAAATCAATTTTTCACACCCCTCTGAAAATTCTATCCAGACTCTGTATGTATTATTTCAGACTTTATACCCGTTTTTATGCAACAATTTAAATGATCACAGACATAGAGTGCCACCCCACCCCCCTTCCCGATACTTCTGTCTACTTGGAACAATTTAAAACCATGGATGTGACATTCAGCAGGCATGTCCCGATTTTTCATATTAAACCACGTCTCAGTTATTGCAAAAACATCAATATTACCCGCACTAGCAACTAATCTCAACTCGTCCATCTTATTCCTAGCACTACGACTATTGGTGTAATATACATTTAAAGACCTTCCTTTCTCTTTACCCTTCCTCCTCATTTCTGTTTTTCCACTATACCTATTACTGTCCTTGTCATCTAGTACCACTGGTCTTCCAGTATCCACCTTATTCTGCCTATTACTAGTTCCCCTAGAACTCATAATATTACTACACTGGGACTTCACTGTTTTCCCCACAAAACCCATACCACTAACTATTTCTAGTTTAAAGCCCTAACAGCTCCCTCCACTGCAGTTGCTAGTGCCCCCACCCCAGACCTGGATAAGTGAACCCCATCCCTGGCATACATGTCATTTCTGCCATAGAAGAGGTCCCTGTTGTCAATGAATGTTACTGCATTTTCCTTACAGTATTTGTCCAGCCAGCAATTGACACCAATTGCCCTGGACAACCATTCATTTCCAACTCCTCTCCTTGGCAAAATACCACATATGACAGGGTTACCACCCTTCTTCCTAATTTCAGTGGACCCTCGCTATTCGAACACTCCAAAACTCGTGCTTTTATGTAAGTTTATTATTGTAAATGCTTTTATAAGTGTATTTTTGGAGGTCGGAAATGGACTAATCTAATTTACATCATTCCTTTTGGGAATAAATTTGTTTGGTAACAGCACTTGCAAAGCATTCTGGAATGAGGGTGAGTTTTGGAGTGTTCGATTAGCGACGGTCCACTGTATGTCTATTGCTGACCTATACCTGCTAGTCAGGTCCTCACTCCTACGTCTGCCAACATCGTTGCCTCCAGCACTGAGACAGATAATAGGTTTGCTCCCATTACCTCTCATGATGTCGTCCAGACAGCTAACAATATCCTCCATCCCAGCCCCAGGAAAGAAAACCCTCTGTATCCTACTCCTATCCTTCAAACAGAAGGGCCTATCCATATACCTAACCTGTCTATCCCCAGCAACAACGTTTTTACCTTCCTTGGTGTCGTTCGTCGTGACGTTCCCCGAAGTCGACTCACATTCATCGGGTAGCATGGAGAATTGGTTTGATGTTTCCACAACAGTTTCCTTGATCTTCGTTGATTCTACCTCTCCATTCATCCTCTTGATCCTTAACTTTGTCCCATGCTTTCCAGGCACTGTTCAGGTTCCTTTCTTGGCTTGAGGATTCTCAAGAGGAGGATTACTATGACTCCTCTTGTTTTCCTCAGTCAGTCACTGTATCTCAAGCTTAGCCACCCTCAGTTCTTCCTTTAGCTGCAGTGTACTGGAGTTTATCTGGAGAGAATTCCAGGGGTCAACGCCCCTGCGGCTCGGTCTGTGACCAGGCCTCATGTTGGACCAGAGCCTGATCAACCAGGCTGTTACTGCTGGCCACACTAAGTCCAACGTACGAACCACAGCCTGGCTAGTCAGGTACCGACTTTAGGTGCCTGTCCAGTGTCTGCTTGAAGACAGCTAGGGCTTTGTTGGTAATCCCCTTTATGTATGCTGGGAGGCAGTTGAACAATCTTGGGCCCCTGACACTTATTGTGTTGTCCCTCAACGTGCTAGTGGCACCCCTGCTTTTCATTGGGGGATGTTACATCGCCTGCCGAGTCTTTTGCTTTCGTAGGGAGTGATTTTCGTGTGCAAGTTTGGTAGTAATCCCTCGAGAATTTTCTACATGTATATAACAATGTATCTCTCCCGCCTGCATTCTATTGAGTACAGGTTTAGAAACTTCAAACGTTCCCAGTAATTGAGGTGGTTTATCGCAGTTATGCGTGCCGTGAAGGTTCTCTGCACATTTTCAAGGTCAGCAATTTCACCTGCCTTGAAAGGTGCAGTTAGTGTGCAGCAATATTCCAGCCTAGATAGAACAAGCGATTTGTAAAGTTTCAACATGGGCTTTGCATCCCTGGTTTTGAAGGTTCTTATTATCCATCCTGTTATTTTTCTAGCAGATGTGATTGCTACGATGTTATGGTCCTTGAAGGTGATATCCTCCGACATGATCACTCCCAGGTCTTTGACATTAGTTTTTCGCCCTATTGTGTGGTTGGAATTAGTTTTGTACTCCGATGAGATTTTTATTTCCTCACGTTTTCCGTATCTGAGTAATTGAAATTTCTCATCATTGAACTTCATATTGTTTTCTGCAGCCCATTTAAAGATTTGGTTTATGTCTGCTTGGAGTCTTGCAGTGTCTTCAACGGTGGACACTGTCATACAGATTCGGGTGTCATCTGCAAAGGAAGACATGGCACTGTGGCTTATATCCCTGTCAATGTCTGATATGAGGATGAGAAACAGGATGGGAGCGAGTACTGTGCCTTGTGGAACAGAGCTTTTCACATTAGCTGCCTCAGACTTTACTCTGTTGACTACTACTCTTTGTGTTCTACTTGTTAGGAAATTATAGATCCATCTACCAACTTTTCCTGTTATTCCTATATCACGCATTTTGTGTGCTATTACACCATGGTCACACTTGTGAAAGGCTTTTGCAAAGTCTGTGTATATAACATCTGCATTCTGTTTGTCTTCTAGAGCATCTAGAACCTGGTCGTAGTGGTCCTGTAGTTGGGACAGACAGGAGCGACCTGCTCTAAACCCGTGCTGCCCTGGGTTGTGTAATTGATGGGTATCTAGATGAGTGGCGATCTTGCTTCTTAGAACCCTTTCAAAGATTTTTATGATATGGGACGTTAGCGCTATTGGTCTGTAGTTCTTTGCTATTGCTTTACTGCCCCCTTTGTGGAGTGGGGCTATGTCTATTGTTTTTAGTAACTGCGGGACGACCCCAGTGTCCATGCTCCCTCTCCATAGGATGTTAAAAGCACGTGATAGGGGCTTCTTGCAGTTCTTGATGAACACGGAGTTCCATGAGTCTGGGCCTGGAGCGGAGTGCATGGGCATGTCATTTATTGCCTTTTCGAAGTCATTTGGCATCAGGGTGATGTCAGATAGGCATGCGTCAGTCAAGTTCTGTGGCACTCTCATAAAAAATTAATTTAGGTCTTCGATTTTCAGTCTGGTTAGCGGCTCGCTAAAAACTGAGTCATACTGGGTCTTAAGTAACTCACTCATTTTCTTGCTGTCATCTGTGTAAGACCCATCCCGTTTAAGTAGGGGCCCAATACTGGTTGGTGTTCTCGACTTTGACTTTGCATAAGAAAAGAAATACTTTGGGTTTCTTTCAATTTCGTTTATTTCTTTTAGTTCTTCCCGCGTTTCTTGATTCCTGTAAGATTCCTTTAGTTTTAATTCGATGTTTGCTATTTCTCTGACTAGTGTCTCCCTTCGTATTTCAGATATATTGGCCTCTTGTAGCTGCTCCGTTATTCTTTGCCTTCGCCTGTATAGGGAGCGCCTCTCTCTTTCTAGTTTGCATCTTTTCCTCCTTTTTCTTATGGGAATTTGCCTTGAGCAAACCTCAAGTGCCACAGAGTTAATTTGTTCTAGACATAGGTTAGGATCCGTGATGCTTAGGCTATCTTCCCATTGTATATCATTTAGGACTTGGTTTACTTGGTCCCATCTTATGTTTTTGTTATTGAAGTTGAACTTGGAGAAGGCTCCCTCGTGGCTGATCACATTTTGTTGATCTTGGGCTCCCCGCATGCATGTCTGGACCTCTATTATGTTGTGATCTGAGTATATTGTTTTTGATATGATGACATTTCGTATCAGATCATCATTGTTGGTGAAGATGAGGTCCAGCATATTCTCTAATCTTGTAGGCTCTACTATTTGCTGGTTTAAGGTGAATTTGGTGCAGAGATTTAAAAGTTCATGTGTGTGCGAGTTTTCATCGGAGCTGCCTCCTGGTGTTATCTCTGCTACCACATTGTTTGCAATGCTCCTCCATTTTAGGTGCCTTAGGTTGAAATCCCCCAGGAGCAAGATGTTGGGGGCAGGAGCTGGAAGATTTTCCAGACAGTGGTCAATTTTCAGATGCTGTTCCTGGAATTGTTAGGACGTTGCATCCGGAGGCTTGTATACAACCACGATGACCAGGTTTTGATTCTCGATCTTTATTGCTAATACTTCAACTACATCATTTGAGGCATTTAGTAGTTCTGAACATATAAGTGACTCTGTGATATATTGTAATAAATAGAATTGAGGAAATCAGGTCTAATATATATTATTTAGGTACAAATACTTGTCGTAGAGCCCATTGTAAGTCCGAGGCGTCTGTAAACGAGTATACTTCGCTAAGTGAGGAGAGGCTGTATACAACATTTTTGCATATTTTTTTCTGTAAACAATTATTGTAAACAAAATGATGATGAAAATATTAGTGCAGTTATTGTGTTGAATACAATGGTACCATATAGTACATGGTACCATTGCATTCAACACAATACCGCACTAATATTTTCATCATTATTATGTTTACAATAAACTTGTAAACAAGTTTTGTAAACAATATACAGTCATCCCTTGGTTTTCAATTGTCTCAGTTTTCACCGATTTTGGTTTTAGCTGACTTTTTTCGCAGAAAAATTGTCTCGGTTTTCAACGATTGTCCCAGTTTTCACCGATCGTATGGGAGCTGTCCACCAGTGCCGCACACATACAAAGGCCGTAAGCCCGCCACCCACGCACCCCCCACGTACATTTTAACGCAGTCTAGCATTGTTTATGCTTGAGTGAACATCATCCCAGGAGATCCTACAAAACATTTATTAACAATTCATTGTTTTTGGCCCTTGATTATTGTGTGTGACTGCTAAATAAGCTACCATGGGCCCAAAGAAAGGTCCTAGTTCCAGTCCTTTGGTAAAGAAAGTGAGAAACACGATGGAGTTTAAGAGTGTAGCAGGCATGCAGGGAATGTAGCATGCATGCAGGGAGTGTAGCATGTATGCAGGGAGTGTAGCATGTATGCAGGGAGTGTAGCATGTATGCAGGGAGTGTAGCATGTATGCAGGGAGTGTAACATGTATGCAGGGAGTGTAGCATGTATGCAGGGAGTGTAGCAAGTATGCAGGGAGTGTAGCATGTATGCAGGGAGTATAGCATGTATGCAGGGAGTGTAACAGGTATGCAGGGAGTGTAGCAGGTATGCAGGGAGTGTAGCAGGCAGGGAGGGAGTGTAGCAGGCAGGGAGGGAGTGTAGCAGGCAGGGAGGGAGTGTAGCAGGCATGGAGGGAGTGTAGCAGGCAGGGAGGGAGTGTAGCAGGCATGCAAGGAAGTGACCCCGGATAAGGACTTGGTACCTGAATTCCTTATGGAAGGGGTTTCACCTTCCAAAAAATAGTGTCTCTTCCCTCTCCCCTCCTCCCTCTCTTCCTTCCAGCAACATCAGACTTCAATAAAGGTAAGTGCCACAAAGAGTTCATTCATTTGTGCATGTAAATCTATCTTTAAGGCCCCCAATTTTTTTTTTTCCAAACTTCTGGGTTTCTGGAACGGATTAATTGAATTTCCATTATTTCTTATGGGGAAAATAGTTTTGGTTTTCACTGATTTTGGTTTTAGCTGATCCATCTGGAACGGATTACAATTGAAAACCAAGGGATGACTGTAATGATAAACAAATTAGTGTGGTTATTGTGTTGAATACAATGAGTGTACCATTATACATTATACATTATATTGGTCTCACAGGTAACAAAAGTTACTGGAAAAAGAAAAGACAAGAAAAGAAAAAATTACAAAAACATAAAATAAAAAAAATGCGACTTTACGGAAGTCGCGGATGTTGCTGCCACCCGGTCATTGAGGGTCGACTTCACGACTCTATATCTCGGTAACTACTGATTGGAATTTTTTTTTTTCATTACCTTCACAAAATTATTATCTTTAATTCTGTAAGAATTTTTTTTTTTTTTTTTTTTAAATTTCTTGGACACTGGTGCACACATTGAAATTTGGCCTCTGGACCCTTGAAAGAGTTAAGAGATGCTCTGTTTTCTCAAATTGATCTTGAGATAGTATGTGACCAGAAGGTATCATAAAAGAGGGAATAAAGTGGAACCCCGGTTTTCGTCCTTAATCCGTTCCAGAAGGTCGTCGAAATCCAAAATGGATAAAAACCGAAGAAATATTTCCCATAAGAAATAATGTAAATCAAATTAATCCATTCCAGAAACCCAAAAATATTAACAAAAAATAAATTTTATAGAAAATAGCTATAGTGTCGCAGCTCTTCCCTGTGGTCGTCCACCAACTCTTCCACATCCTGGCCACTCACATCTAACCACATGGACTTCCCCAAAGACACAATAGATTCCACAACAGGCATAGGCTTGTCAAGTTTACACTGACTTATATTAAGTTAGTAATAGAACTAGGCATTAACCCTTAAACGGTCCAAACATATATATACGTTAGTACTGCTACTGCCCCAAACGTATATTTACGTTTTATTTTTCCTGCCTCCAAATTTGGCACGATTGGCCTGAGATGCCTGGTGAGCATAGAATGGGTCTTAACACTCGGTGTGCGCCATATTAAAAAATCTGGGACCACTTAGTACCTTGTGGGGGCACCAGTTAAATTGAGCACCAGCTAGAGCAAACACTGCGGCAAACACCAAGGATTCACTGATGTCATGTCATATTAACACTCCCCTTTGAAGTGGAAAATGATGTCGGCAGGCTGGCAGGCCAGCTGGCTGCCTGCCTGCCTGCCTGCCTGCCTGCCTGGCCACCTGGCTGGCAAGCAGCTGGTTGGCCACCTGGCTGGCCAGCATCTGGCTGGTCAGCTGGGTACCTGATTGGCTGTCTATCTCTGTCTGTCTGTCTGTATCTATCTGTCTCTGTCTCTATCTGTCTCTATCTCACAGGAACACATACGTAAATACAATTATACATAGTGTAAATTACCTAGGATAACTAAAAAAATAAAGACAAAGTGATATAATGCACTTGTGATCTGCATAATACCAGTTGGTTTATGAGCTACTCTCTGAGACAAGCAGACAGAAAGACAGACGCACAGGCAGACACAGACAGACAGGTTTGCGTAACAAATAAAGGGAAGCAGTGTAAGCTCTTCAAATGTCATCACTGTAATTACTGGACTGATAAGAAGAGATAAGACTACCCCTCACCCTTCGTCAAATGTCACCAGTCATCATTAGTTAAGATCAGACGAGATAAGGCAGTGACACATATCTTACATTATTATTATTATTTTATTATTATTATTATTATTATTATTATTATTATTAATATTATTATTATTATGCACTATCCTTTATTATTATTATTATTATTATTATTATTATTATCATTATTATTCACTATAATTTTTATTTTTATGCACTATTCCTAGCCCCAACCAACCCAATAGAAGTTTCACTTATAATCAACACAGATCACTCCTCGATGTTCCCCGTGTCCACCTAACACTATGTAAAAACTCAATGCACATAAAAGGCACGAAAATTTAGAATTCATTACCTGTCATTGCCAAAGAAACCCTACCTGTACCCCAATTCAAAACGATGCTAAAAAACCACCTTCTCACCCAAAGATAATTGCTCCATATCAACCATTCCCAGCAAAGTAGAATAATCACTTAACGTAAAACCTGACTTTCAAGTCAATGTAATGTATGAATGAACGATTGAATGAATGAATGTAAAACCTGTTATGAATAATACTTAGCTAATTATTCCTAACACTGATATTATAATGACCACGTAAACTAACTGCAATGCAATTGTTTTAAATTGTTTTAAATTGTTATCTCACTCAATTAGTTGCATTGCTGCAATAAATTGCTACAATTAATTGATATGTTCAACTTATATTCAAACTTTTTAACTTAGATAAGCAACTTTACTTATTTTATAAATTATCAACCATAACTTTTTATTATTTTATTATTACTATTGCTTTAATTTGTTTAATCTGATTTAATTAATTTTATAATGAAGACAAAAGTACAAAACTATGTTCAAATTTCATAGCTTAAATACTCACCTTTACTCATTGTATACTATCTACAATAATTCTTACAATCTAGTTTTAAGTTAATTTTAAGTCTGCCCAAAATGCCCTGCATACTAGGGGCTTTTGGCATGTACACCTCATGTAATCTAAATAACCAAATGTAATTCTTTGTATCATGTCCAAATAAAAATTATTATTATTATTATTATTATTATTATTATTAAAAAACAAAGCAGGTGACCTAAATAACTTACCACCTTATATATTCAAAAAAGCCTCTCAAGTTCTCTCACCAATTATTGCAACACTTTTTAACAAATCCATTGAATCCTCTACCTTCCCATCAATACTCAAAATAGCGAGGGTCACCCCAATACATAAGGGAGGAGATCAAGCAGACCTGAATAACTACAGGCCGATATCTAACTTACCCCTTCTCTCCAAAATCTTTGAAAAATTAATTCATAGACAAATATATTCCTACCTCACCTCCAACAACGTACTCAACCACTGTCAATTTGGATTCAGGCCTAATAAAAATACAAATGATGCCATTATACACATGTTAGAAATAATTTACACCGCCCTTGAGAAAAAAGAAATCCCAGTGGGAATCTTCATTGATTTACGTAAAGCTTTTGATACAGTTGACCATGATCTGTTACACTTAAAATTATCACACTATGGTATAAGAGGACACTCCCTAAACTACCTAAAATCATACCTTAGCAACAGAAACCAATATGTGTACACAAATGGAGCTAGCTCCACGACGCAAACTATTACTGTAGGTGTCCCACAGGGAAGTGTTCTTGGCCCACTACTCTTTCTCATTTACATTAACGACCTACCAAATGCATCTCAACTACTCAAACTCATACTTTTTGCAGATGACACTACATACGTTATCTCTCACCCAAGCCCAGACACACTAGCCAACACTGCAAATACTGAATTGCAGAAAATATCTACCTGGATGATGACCAACAAACGTACTCTCAATATTGATAAAACCTATTTTATCCAGTTTGGGAACAGAGCTACAAACGCACCACTTAACATAATGATAAACGGGTTCCCTATCACAAAACTCACAGAGGGAAAATTCTTAGGAATCCATCTTGACAGTGGCCTCAAATTTCAGACACATATACAACAAATCTCCAAGAAAGTCTCAAAGACCGTGGGAATACTATCCAAGATACGGTACTATGTTCCACAACCAGTTCTCCTTACCCTATATCACTCACTCATTTACCCCTACCTCACCTATGGAATCTGCGCATGGGGCTCTACATCAATAACTCATCTCAGACCACTAATAACACAACAAAAGGCAGCAGTTAGAATGATAACAAATTCTCACTCCAGGCAACATACTCCACCAATATTCAAAAACCTAAACTTACTCACCATACAAGACATCCATACTTTCTACCTTGCCTATTACATACATAGAACACTCTATGCAAATATTAACCCACCACTCAAACTTCTCCTTACCAATTTACATAGAACACTCTATGCAAATATTAACCCACCACTCAAACTTCTCTTTACCAATTTTAACTGGACACATGACCATAACACTAGACACAGATCACTCCTCGATGTTCCCCGTGTCCATCTAACACTATGTAAAAATTCAATGCATATAAAAGGCACGAAAATTTGGAATTCATTACCTGTCATTGCCAATGTCTCCCCCGGCGGCAGCAGCGGCATCTGAGCTCCATATTTTTCTCATCACCCAGAGTTTATCAATGCTCCTATGATGACCTAGCTGCAAGCAAAACTGCACTAACCTACGTAGCATCCAGAATGACCCAAGAATACCAGCAGTGAGACCTACAAAGCAAATAAACTGATGATTAAAGGAAGACTGCCCACAAACCCAAAGCATCACCCCGCTGCCAAAAAACGCTTACCAGCCTACACCAGCCTACAACCTACCAGCCTACAGCTTACCAGCCTACAGTTCACCAGCCTACAGTTCACCAGCCTACAGCTTACCAGCCTACAGTTCACCAGCCTACAGTTCACCAGCCTACAGCTTACCAGCCTACAGTTCACCAGCCTACAGTTTACCAGCCTACAGTTCACCAGCCTACAGCTTACCAGCCTACAGCTTCATCTTGCCGCACCAACTTCCCCGACTACTGTGCTCAAATGAGACGTAACATCAGAAGAACAAAATCCCAAATCAACAAGAAAA
>WNWK01018514.1:0-39784 GCA_009830355.1 Cherax destructor
CCCTCAGTCCCTTCTACCTCGATCTCTGCTACCCTCTATCCCTGCACTATCCACCGTCATGCTGCACTCCATACCCTACTAATCATCCATCTCCCTCTTACAACCCACTCTCCCTGCATCCTACAATAACCTGCAGCGCTGTATAACCCCTGTGGTTTAGCGCTTCTATTTGATTATAATATAATAATGACATCAGTGAATCCCATGTGTTTGCCACGCTGTTTGCTCTAGCTGGCGCTCAATTGAACTGGTCCTCCCACAAGGTACTAAGTGGTCCCAGATTTTTTTAATACAGCGCACACCAAGGGCTAAGAACCATTCTATGCTGACCAGGCATCTCAGGCCAATCGTGCCAAATTTGGAGGCAGGAAAAATAAAACATAAATATACGTTTGGGCCAGTAGCGGTACTAACGTATATATACGTTTGGACCGTTTATGGGTTAAACATCGGCAAAAATTTAACATTTCCAATAATTTGAGCTCGGTTTCAAGTCACTTTCATTACTAAAACCAATCAAAATTATTTCTATTTCTGTACCATATCTTCCATTCTATCAAAACCAAGAAACTGTGAATACAACTGTAAAAAACATACAGAAAAACACTGCAAAGTCGCTGTTTTAATTCTAAAATAGGGTCGCATTTTTCCCTTGTGCATTGGGTGCTGCAGGATTTGTTTTGTGGTGCATACTTACCACATAGATGTATTCTCTCTTATCTAGACCCAAATTTACCGCCTACAGCTTATCTGAATCAGCTGAGCTCAAGCCGTAGTGTAGACAGTAAGCCTACTGCTGCTACTCATAGATTGTGGACAGTGGAGTCAGAGTGCACATGCTGTGGATTCCATCTCATATTGGTCTTCAGATGCATGATAGAACTGGTAAATTGGTTAAGTTGTATGCTTTCAAAGAGGGAGTAGATCACAATCTTGGGTTGTCAGTTAGCAGTTTGAGAACAATAATACGAAAAGAACTTCAATTGATCTTTATTGCCTTAAGACTCAGGAGATTGACACCAGTCAGTCCATCTATCATCATTCCATCATGCAGGAGGAGCATGCATCCAACAAAATAAGCAGACTATTGGATGTCTCTACCGCCTGCCTCTGGCTGGGTCACAAGTATCTTTGGCAGGTTAAATCACCACCACCAGATGTAGACCAAATGAAATGTAAACTTTGCCAGCTGGACTTGTCACACCTTGTCATTATGTACTGGAGTGCGATAAAATTAATGAATTTAGAGACTCACTCAGAAATGTTCAAGAAATGGCAGAGTATTTTATCCACAGTGGTATATTACAGACCATTCTGGAGAAATACCCTGACTCCGCTCACTGTAAATAAAACATTACCACGTACTCACCTATTTGTACTCACCTATTTGTGGTTGCAGGGGTCGAGTCATATGCATATGCATGCTTGTGTGTTTATATGTTTGTATGCTCGTGTGCATGTGTGTGTCTGTGCATGCGCCTTCGTGTGTGCGCACTTATGTGGGTGTATGACCCATTTAATATTTGTATTTATAACTCGTTAAAATTGTGACAGGGTGTGGAAGTGTCAGTGGCTCCTTACTTTGTAATTTGTTCATGATTGTAACCTGGAGTTTATTACCTTTGTAACTAGTTCAGCTATCAAAACTTTGGGGTCCAGTCCCTGAACCCATTATGTACGTCTGTAATTTTTGACTACTGCCCACAGGATAGGTATGGGGCGCATAATAGATATTAAACTAAAAAAAATATTCACATAGTTCCCCCTTGGAGCAAATCTGTTGTGGGCCTAGTTTTCCTCAATGCACACTAGAGGGCACTGACTCAAGAGACATGCGTAGCCATGCCCCGGCCTCTCTCCTAGACCAACAAGCTCCCCTCCTGGACTGGTTTCAGCATGCCCCACATTGCCCACCGTGAGCCCCATTATTCCAATAAAAACAAAGCTAGTCAATAGCCTTATATATTGCCTACCACTATGTTACTCAGCAAGTTACTAGATCAACCCAAGAAGCCAGTTAAAACAGTGATGGGATGCTGTGGAGTCCCAGGTGGTGCAACTATTTCTTGAGGAAAATTCAGGAAATTTTGGCCTGGATCCTACTGATTGTGTGTAGAGAGACTGACTGATGCTTCTTGTATGGGGTGATGAAGTGGAGACCATCTTCATTCCTTCCTCTCTCCGGGCAATACATTTGCTGTGACCACCTCTTCCACCAATATCACAATAGATTTGGGTGTACTTGGTAGGGAGGATGAATGATAAGGCTGTTCAGAGGCTATGTTGCTTTATTTGGGTTCTTGGTTTACAGGCAGTGTGTTTAAGTGCCCAGGCCCAGAGGGTCATGCCCAGGAGAGAGTGACGGAGTAGACCTTGTTGACTGAGTGATCTCAGCTACCAGAATGAGGCTGGGTAAGCATATAGGTGGTAGCACCAGCATGGAGTGAAATATGAACCCAGCTGGGCATGCATTGCATGTGCTAGTCGACAGTTATACTACAGTGGTACTCAGGATTTCATCAATAATTCGTTCCAGAAGGCTGTTCGAGTGCCGTTACCCGAACGAATCTGTTCCCATAAGGACGAATGTAAATTAGTCCGTTTCAGACCCCAAAATTACACTTACAAAAATACACTTACATAATTGTTTGAGTTGGGAGCTGTATGAAATCCTGGGTATCACTGTACATGCAGAGTCAAGGGTCTCTCTCTCGATCCATCCTTGCACACTGTATGACATGGTAAGCTGCAAGTTCTTGTCGTTAATGTTCACAGTAGGAATTTCACCCTGAGGAAGAACACCTCACTGGTCAACTTCGTCAGATTCCCTCTCCCAGTGAGTGGAAGACAAAGCACCAGCAGACCAGTTTGTAGGTGCAGTCTCTTGATTATAATAATAATGTAGGTGCAGTCCTCCCAGGCGAGTCTACTACTATATCTTCCATCACTTGGCCATTGTTGGAAGATGACCTCGCAACGATAACTACCCTGAAGAAGTTCCAAAACTTCTCAAGGTTCTTAATAGCACCCGATCTGCGGTAGCACTAGACAGTGAGACCATGGGTTTGACCCACTTATTTCTTATAGTATTCCTCTTGATAAAGGCACCAAACCTATTTATGTGCCTGCCTACTGATTGCCTCATGCACAAAGAGTCTTTGCTGAGGCCTGGTCACAGACAGGGCCTGCGGGGCATTGACCCCTGGAATTCTCTCCAGGTAAACTAAGATGCTCCATGGAGTTACTGAGCAGTCAACCTCTCCTTGGAATGGCCCACTCATCCTTGTTCCCAAGAAAGATGGAACATGGCATCCTGTAATTGATTACAGAAAACTAAATGCATGTATGATTCCAGATCATTTTCCATTGCCAGTTCTGAATGACCTGTTACAGAACATTGGCGGTAACAAGGTTTTTCAACTCTTGTCCTACTCCAAGGGTTTTGACAGATTACTCGTGATGGCCAAAACAAAGAATTGACAGCATTCTCTATGCCTACTGGTCATTATCAGTTCAAAAGGATGCCTTTTGGATTACGGGGAAGTCCGATCACATTCAGTCGTTTGATGACTATTTTCTGTACTCCTAGGAGACACCCTAGTGGTCTACCTAGACGATCTCATCGTGATGCCCCAGGATGTGTCTACACATCTCATAAAACTTGAGCGGGTACTGGAAAAACTCGCTGAGGCTAATCTCAAAGTAAAGCTCAAAATGTCAGTTCCTTAAGAAAGAAATAAAGTTTGAGCCACGTAGTGACTCAGAATGGCATAAAGACAGAAGAGTCCAAAATCTCGGCTGTGCAGAAATTCCCTAGACCAATGATGGCAGATGCTGTCCACTCCTTTGTAGGCCTAACCAGATTCTACTGCGCCTTCATAGCCAGATTTTCCACCATAGCTACACCTTTGACTCGGCTTCTCAAGAAAGATGGGCCCTTTGAGTGGACTTGCGACCAGGAAAGAGCCTTTGTTTCACTTAAGAACAATTTAACGTTATCCCCAGTTCTTAGATTTTCTGATTTCACCAAGGAGTTTACTTTGACTACGGATGCCAGCAAAGTTGGTATTGGGGCAGTCTTGTCGCAAGAATCCAGTGGTAAGCAACAGTCAATAGCTTATGCTAGCTGTGTTCTTACCAAAGCTGAAGTCAATTACTTAGTGACAGAGCTAGAAGCCTTAGCCATCGTATGGGCTTTGAGTCATTTCCATGATATTTACCAGTATCCTATCAAGATTTACACAGACCACTTGCTTTTATTGTCTCTCTTTGCAAATAAGAATCTCTCAAGAAAGCATCCTCGGTAGTCTCTCACTTTCAATGACTACAACCCAGAAATCTGCTATGTTCCGGGTAAGCAAAATATCGTGGCTGATGCCTTGTTGAGGCATGTAGCTTTTGTTAGCGCAGACAACTCTCTCCATTGATCTAGAGAGAGCCCAGTGGCAGGACCCTGTGTAGTCACCAGTCCTTAGATTCCTGACCAAGGAGGCTACTGACCTTCAGGTCAAGTCACCCGTACCACTGAAGGACTTAGTGGTGAACCAAGGAGTGCTGTGCTGTGTGGCAAAGCTGGCAGATCCTGGCTTCTATTTGATTATAATAATAATAATGGCAGATCCTGGCAGAACCGTACACCAGTTGGTGATACCAGAATCCCTGGTACCAGCAACTCTTAATTAAGTTGATTTACAACATCCCAGGAACAGCGCACCCGGGTAAAGACCGCAGCATCAGACCATCAGACAGGCACGAATGAAATACTTCTGGCCTAAGATGGCATCGGAAATTGCTAAGTACGTGCACAAAGGTACCTGGTCCTAATCCCATTCTCAAGTATCCCATTACAAAGGAGCCCTGGGAGAGAACTTCGGTCAACCTGTTGACGAACTTCTCGACCGCGGAGAGGGTAATAAACACCTGCTTGTAATGGTGGATGACTTGACACTACTGTGAGTTAGTACCCATCCCCGATAAAACCACCGAGACTGTTGCAAATGCTTTCCGGGAGCACATTCTCCATCATACTTGCCCACGTATCGTCCAGTCGGACAATAGGTCGGAGTTCATAAATGCCACAGTGCAGGACCTTTGTTCTAGATTTAACATTCACCAAGCGCCAGTAGCTCCAAGCCATCCTGCGAGTAACGGCCTTGCTGAACGTACAAATCACAAGATCCTAGAGGTGCTCAGAGTGACTATCAATCCGAGTTGTACCACACGGGATGAAGTCATTCCAGATGTGCAGTGCACCTAAACTCATTATACAACAGCTCGATTGGTGAGACACCCCATTTTGCATTGTATGGCTATGACAAGCGTTTGCAACATGAAATTCTGTTTGCTCCGCCTCGGCCAATATATGACACTGACAATGTCAGCATCAGCAAGATGTGGACTTCACAACTTGTCTTTCAGAGAGTACAAGAACACCTTAAGAAAGCAACAGATAAGTTCACGTCTAATCGTAACATTCTTGCTAAGGAGAGTAAGGTTGAACCAGGTTGCAAAGTAATGTTGCAAAATCATATGCAAACCCCTGGTATGTATAAGCTAGTTTCCAAATTCATTGGTCCTTACCGCATTCTCAGACAGCTCCACGGCAACAAGTTCGAGGTGAGGGAGACTGCCACAGGAACGACAACATGAAGTACATTGACAATGTGCAAGCCGAGGCCGAGCTGGAGGAGCGTGTGTTGCAAAGTCGCAACCAGACTAATACAAGTGACAACCTGTTTACTTCCCTTCTCTCTACTACTACGACCAATCACAGTCCTGTACAGCAGCTTACCTATGCACCACACCACCACCACCTCCACACAACCACACCTCCACCACACCACCACACTTCCACCACACCGCCACACTTCCACTACACCGCCACACTTCCACCACACATCCATCACACCACCACACCACACCACCACACATCCACTAGAACACCACACAACCATACCTCCACCACACCTCCACCACTCCACCATACCTTCACCTCCACCACTCCACCACACATCCACCACAGCACACCACCACAGCACCACACCTCCACCACACCATCACACCACTCCACCACACCTTCACACATCCACCACACCTCCACACTTCCACCACACATCCATCACACCACCAGACCTCCACCACACCTCCACCACACCACCACACCTCCACCACACCACTTCACCACACCACCACACCTTCACACATCCACCACACCACCACACATCCACCAAGCCACCACACATCCACCACAACACCATACCTCCACACCACCACACATCCACCACAACACCACACATCCACCACACGACACCACCACACCACCACACCATCACACCTCCACACTTCCACCACACCACCACACCACCACACTTCCACCATACCACCACACTTCCACCACACCACCACACCTCCACCACACCACCACCACACCACCACATAACCACAAAACCACCAGCACACCAACACAGCACACCTACACCACACCTCCACTACACCACACCACCACTACACCACACCACCACTACACCACACCACCACAATTCGACCACACATCCAC
The DNA here is from genome assembly GCA_009830355.1 of Cherax destructor. Taxonomy (NCBI): domain Eukaryota; kingdom Metazoa; phylum Arthropoda; class Malacostraca; order Decapoda; family Parastacidae; genus Cherax; species Cherax destructor. Next base: position 6,557 of record WNWK01018514.1, read on the forward strand.
CACACCTCCACCTCACTTCCACCACACCTCCACCATACCTCCACCACACCACCACCACACTTCCACCACACCTCCATCACCTCCACACCTCCACACCACCACACCTCCACCACACCACCACAACACTTCCACCACACCACAACACTTCCACCACACTTCCACCACACCACCACCACACTTCCACCACACCTCCACCTCCACACCACCACTTCCACCACACTTCCACCACACTTCCACCACACCTCCATCACCTCCACACCACCACACCACATCTTCATCACACCTCCACCACACATCCACCACTCTTCTACCACACCACCACACATCCACAACACCACACTTCCACTACACCTCCACCACACCACCACACTTCCACCACACCACCACACTTCCACCACACCACACATCCAACACACCACTCATCTACCACACCATAACTCCACCACACACCATCACACCTCCACACTTCCACCACACATCCACAACACCACCACACGTCCACACCTCCACCACACATCAACCACACCACACCTTCACACCATCATACCTATTACAACCTCAGGTTTAAAGGCCTGTTATCCTGAGTGTAAAAGGGAGCTTGGAGCAAAGAAACACAGTAGAAAATGCTTTGAATTGTATTTCCTTCAAGCAATTATGAATTTTTGTATTTTCCTTCAAGTATATTATAAGGCTTTATACAAATATGTACACTATATACAGAGATAGTAGTAGTAGTAGTGCATGTCACGGTAGTCAAGGCAGAACAACAGCCAATAGACAGAGACAACTGTACAACAACCAGCTCATTGAGGGAATGACAATGGCAAACATGTGAGTGGAATCCACATCACCTTTCCCATTGCCAGACCCGCACTATGATTGGGTAAACCCCATTGTTAATTTGGTGATGGGTCCCCCGATCAACAAACCCTTAACAAGATGGTTCGCTGGTTGGTGAGGCAGCCTATGTGGGTGTGTTTAACATGCTCCGAATAAGGGTGACATACTCTTTGCATGCAACAATACCACACCTCCACACCACACTTCCACCACACCACCACACTCTACCACACGACCACACATCCACCATGCCACCACATCCACCACACCTCCAACACACATCCACCACACAACCACACCACACCTCCACTACACCACCAAACCTCTACCACAACTCGACCACTCTTTCACTACACCTCCACCACACTTCCACCACACCCACACCACAAAAGCACACCACCACACATTCACCACACCTCCACCACACCTCCACCACACTTCCACCACTCTTCCACCACACCACATCTCCACTACACTACCACACTTCCACCACACCATCACCACACCTCCACTACACTACCATACCTCCACCACACCACCACACTGTTGCGCCTCTACTACCTTGCCCTAGTGGTTTACCTTTATTTTCTATAATAGAACATTATGTTCATTTCCTTTAATAGCTAAATTGGAAATGAATGTCCTTGTATTATTAAGATTTGTTTGTATATTTATATTCCCCTTGAATGAAATAAATAAAAAAAAAATTGTATATTTATATATATTGTGGCCACAATTAGATAAATACTGCTATATTATGTTACTTTAGGTTACCGGTCTGCGTACCGGAGAATCGTAATAGTTAAGAGTATATATATACTCAGTACGGTTGTTAAACACCCCCCCATCCCTCCCTTCTCCCCTTTCTGTGTCGATGCGTGTTTATAGTCACGTGACCTACCTAACCTCCACGGCCGCTATAGAGCTGTAGTCAGAATGCAGATACCAGCCAACGGGTCAACATTCCTGCTCTGGTCTTACCAACCTGGAGTCTACCTGGAGATAATTCCAGGGGTCAATGCCCCCGCGGCCCGGTCTGTGACCAGGCCTCCTGTTGGACCAGAGCCTGATCAACCAGGCTGTTACTGCTGGCCGCACGCAGTCCAACGTACGAACCACAGCCCGGCTGATCAGGTACCGACTTGAGGTGCCTGTCCAGTGCCTGCTTGAAGACAGCCAGGGGCTTGTTGGTAATACCCCTGATGTATGCTGGGAGGCAGTTGAACAATCTTGGGCCCCTCACACTTATTGTGTTGTCCTTCAACGTGCTAGTGGCACCCCTGCTCTTCATTGGAGGGATGTTACATCGCCTGCTGAGTCTTTTGCTTTCGTACGGAGTGATTTTTGTGTGCAAGTTTGGTACTAAGCCCTCGAGAATTTTCCATGTGTATATAATAATGTATCTCTCCCGCCTGCGTTCTAGAGAGTACAGGTTTAGGAACTTCAAGCGTTCCCAGTAGTTGAGGTGGTTTATCGCACTTATGCGTGCGGTGAAGGTTCTCTGCACATTTTCAAGGTCAGCAATTTCACCCGCCTTGAAAGGTGCAGTTAGTGTGCAGCAATATTCCAGCCTAGATAGAACAAGCGATCTGTAAAGTGTCAACATGGGCTTGGCATCCCTGGTTTTGAAGGTTCTCATTATCCATCCTGTCATTTTTTGAGCAGATGCAATTGCTACATTGTTATGGTCCTTGAAGGTGAGATCCTCTGACATGATCACTCCCAGGTCTTTGACATTAGTTTTTCGCTCTATTGTGTGGTTGGAATTTGTTTTGTACTCCGATGAGATTTTAATTTCTTCACGTTTTCCGTATCTGAGTAATTGAAATTTCTCATCATTGAACTTCATATTGTTTTCTGCAGCCCATTTAAAGATTTGGTTTATGTCTGCTTGGAGTCTTGCAGTGTCTTCAACGGTGGACACTGTCATACAGATTCGGGTGTCATCTGCAAAGGAAGACACAGCACTGTGGCTTATATCCCTGTCAATGTCTGATATGAGGATGAGGAATAGGATGGGAGCAAGTACTGTGCCTTGTGGAACAGAGCTTTTCACAGTAGCTGCCTCAGACTTTACTCTGTTGACTACTACTCTGTGTTCTACGTGTTAGGAAATTATAGATCCATCTACCAACTTTTCCTGTTATTCCTTTATCACGCATTTTGTGTGCTATTACACCATGGTCACACTTGTCAAAGGCTTTTGCAAAATCTGTGTATATAACATCTGCATTCTGTTTATCTTCTAGAGCATCCAGGACCTTGTCGTAGTGGTCCAGTAGTTGGGACAGACAGGAGCAGCCTGCTCTAAACCCATGCTGTCCTGGGTTGTGCAATTGATGGGTATCAAGATGGGTGGCGATCTTGCTTCTTAGAACCCTTTCAAAGATTTTTATGATATGGGACGTTAGCGCAATTGGTCTGTAGTTCTTTGCTATTGTTTTACTGCCCCCTGTGTGGAGCGGGGCTATGTCTGTTGTTTTTAGTAGCTGCGGGACGATCCCAGTGTCCATGCTCCCTCTCCATAGGATGTTAAAAGCATGTGATAAGGGCTTTTTGCAGTTCTTGATGAACACGGAGTTCCATGAGTCTGGGCCTGGAGCGGAGTGCATGGGCATGTCATTTATTGCCTTTTCGAAGTCGTTTGGCGTCGTGATGATGTCAGAAAGGCATGCGTCTGTCAAGTTCTGTGGCACTCTCATAAAAAAATCATTTAGGTTTTCGATTTTCAGTCTGGTTAGTGGCTCGCTAAAGACTGAGTCATACTGAGATTTAAGTAACTCACTCATTTCCTTGCTGTCATCTGTGTAGGACCCATCCGGTTTAAGTAGGGGCCCAATACTGGTTGTTGTTCTCGACTTTGATTTTGCATAGGAAAAGAAATACTTAGGGTTTCTTTCAATTTCATTTATGGCTCTTAGTTCTTCCCGTGTCTCTTGATTCCTATAAGATTCCTTTAGTTTTAATTCGATGTTTGCTATTTCTCTGACTAGTGTCTCCCTACGTATTTCAGAGATATTGGCCTCCTGTAGCCGCTCCGTTATTCTGTGCCTTCGCCTGTATAGGAAGCGCCTCTCTCTTTCCAGTTTGCATCTTCTCCTCCTTTTCCTTAAGGGAATTTGCCTTGAGCAAACCTCAAGTACCACAGAGTTAATTTGTTCTAGACATAGGTTGGGATCCGTGATGCTTAGGCAATCTTCCCAGTTTATATCATTTAGGACTTGGTTTACTTGGTCCCACCTTATGTTTTTTTTATTGAAGTTGAATTTGGAGAAAGCTCCCTCACGGCTGATCACATTTTGTTGATCTGGGTCTCCCCGCATGCATGTCTGGACCTCTATTATTTTGTGATCTGAGTATATTGTTTTTGATATGATGACATTTCGTATCAGATCATCATTGTTGGTGAAGATGAGGTCCAGCGTATTCTCTAATCTTATGGGCTCTACCATTTGCTTGTTTAAGGTGAACTTGGTACAGAGATTTAAAAGTTCATGCATGTGTGAATTTTCATCTGAGCTGCCTCTTGGTGTTATCTCTGCTACCACATTGTTTGCAATGTTCCTCCATTTTAGGTGCCTGAGGTTGAAATCCCCCAGTAGCAAGATGTTGGGGGCAGGAGCTGGAAGATTTTCCAGACAGTGGTCAATTTTCAGAAGCTGTTCCTGGAATTGTTGGGACGTTGCATCCTGGGGCTTGTAGACAACCACGATGACCAGGTTTTGATTCTCGACCTTTATTGCTAATACTTCAACTACATCATTTGAGGCATTTAGTAGTTCTGAACATATAAGTGACTCTGTGATATACAGGCCAACCCCCCCTTTTTGCCTGTTTACTCTGTCACACCTTTATAGGTTGTAGCCCGGGATCCATATTTCATTGTCTAAGTGATCTCTTATGTGGGTCTCTGTGAAAGCCGCAAACATAGCATTTGACTCTGTAAGCAGTCCACGAATGTAAGGTACCTTGTTGTTTGTTGCTGGCTTTAGACCCTGTATATTAGCAAAGATGAATGTAGTTGGATTGGTGGTATTGGTGGTATGGGGGGGTCTTTTTCCTGGCTCTAATATCTGTTGTAATGGAGTGGAGGCCACTGACTGTGATTCCACTCCAGAAATGATTGCAGTTGGTGTACAATTTCTGTCATTTCCTGCCAGCTTTTTTTCCTTCCTGGCACTAAAAAACCTCTCCGGAGTGGCTGTGGCTACCCTGATTTTGCCATGGTCTGGATGTTCTGTGTCGCCTCGTACCCTTTAGGTGGTATGCCTGGCAATATAAGTTATAGCACTGTCTTTCCTGAATTGATGTGTGGCACATTTCAGGGTGGAAAAACTTACAGGATGGGAGGTTGCATTTGCCTGTTTTCATATGGGAACAGCATTTTCTGGGGTGATCATAATTGCATGTCCCATCTGATTTTCCAGATTTTCCATGCCTGCAGATACCAAGTGCATAATATTCACATAGGCCTGGTTTCCGTTTGCCCTGGTTTTTTGTGACTGTGTTCCCCATTGGTAGGTGTGTTCCTGTCTCATGTCTGTCTTCGTTACTATTGCTAACAATGGAGCCTTCAACTGTTTCCGGTAATTTATCTTCAGTATTTCCCTGGGCATCCCCTTGTTTACTATCTACCGTGGTATTGCTAGTTTGTACCACTGTTTTGTGTGTGTCCTTGTCTACACCTGTTTCCCCGTCATTTATTTCACTAGAGCTACTGTCCCTCTTCAGGTCACCAATATTTATTTCTCCATTCTTAAATATATTGGGTATCATTTCAACATCTGTACCAGGGGCGGTAGCACCATTTGGCCCTGATTTTTTACTGTCCCAAATGTTATAGAAAGCTGTCATGTTTTTTATGAAGTCCGATTTGGTGTTGTCATCTTTTAATATCGATGTGGTTTTATTCCACAGTTCGGTCTCATTTGGACATACCCAAAAACACTTCCCTTGTTTAATATCTCGGGTGGTAGAGTCTTGAATGCCTACACAAGGGGCGTGGCAGCATTTACCACAAAAGATGCATGTAATCCATGCAGAAGAACTTTTGCTTGTTTGGTTGCATACTACACAGGGTTTCATGATTGATTTTTGTTGGTTGCTTTACTGTATATTCTATTAATAGGTTCCCTGAAGTGGTGATCCGTCTATTTGTATCGTATCTATTTTATTTGCATGTGTAAGTGTTGGACAATCTTACCTCGTAAAAGTTATTCTTACTGTTATTGTTTGGGTGTTTGATAAGGTCCCCTAAAACTCCATCTGCTTATTGAATCCGGACTCGGATACCAGTTTGAATCCAGTCAATGGTTCACCTTATTTCTTGGATCTGACGAGATCCAGTGTCACTTATTTAATGAATCCTGTAGGGATTGTCTGGGTTACGCGAGACAGATCACTGGAAGATGATTAAACAGAGTAATAATAATGATTGGTATGGTACAAAAGTATAACTTGCGTGTTGGAGATAAAAACCGGTCCTTCTGGCAGCTCCTACTGTACGGCGGCCGTACCTCTGGCACCCTGGTTTACCTCTGGCACCCTGTTTACTTCTTGCACCCTGGTAAAACCTCACTCCGCTTTAACACCTGGGTTTCCGTGCACTTATGGTTCACTCTACTGGGTTTAGATTTTGTTTTTGTTTTTTCCTACACCACAACACTGCTGGTTTTTCCTATGATGACTGGAAGATATACGGACTTATGTTAGTGAAATCGTTCACTGACAACTCACAACTCTACACTGTTTATCGTATTTTTCAGCTGGACAAATTACGTATTTCCTCAGGATTGTGCCCCTTTTCGTATTTCATAAATTTTTATATCAATGTAATCACTAGATTTTGGTCAGGTATACTAACAGTTTAAAATTATCAATACACGACTTGCGTGGTAAGGACCCGGCAGCCGCTGGCAACTGATTTCAAACACGAAATTCGTTAGGCCTACACTTCCGCCTTTGTTTTCACTTAACATCTATAAATTTTGTATACTATGGCACCACTGATATATTCACTATACAGATCTATCTTCACCCTATTTTCAGGGAGACTTTCCTTCCTCTGACAAATAAACGTTCTGTTTTGTTATTTCACACGGCACTTAAGTTCTCCTCTGCTTTATGGCACTATGTTCTGGCACACTAATTCCCTTGTTTTTGTCTCTATATAACTGTTTTCTGCCTGGTTTGTTGCGAGCACTGGAGGGATGTACCTTATAAGATCACTGGCACAGTTTTAAGGTTCTAGCACGTAGAGGAGACCGCGAAAAACACGAAAAAACACGGAACAAGACAGACGCGTGTATAGGCCTCTGACTGTTGGTGTTCTTCAAACGAATGTTCTGTTAAATGCTATAATACTCTGATCTAATAGGTATACTAGATATTCTCTCTGTAACCATGTATTTTAAGGCATAATGTAAGCACTTGTTGTAATAGATGGTGCAGTAAGGATTCTTGACCGAGATATGGTATAATGCTATAACCCTACATGCCTTATGTTTGGTATTATCTATTTTAATAATGCATTAAAGTAAGTTTTAATGCCGATTATTATTTTCCCTCAAACTCTGCCTGAAATTGTTATGCCATTTGTGCATGGGGATCAACAGCATTTACCCACCTAAAGCCAATAATAACCCAACAAAAAGCCGCAGTAAGAATTATCACACAATCCAACGCTAGGCAGCACACCCCCCCACTCTTCAAAGACCTAAACCTACTCACTGTCCAGAACATCCATACTTACTACTCTGCTATCTACATTTATAGAACCATTAATTCCAACTTTAACCCTGAGCTAAAACACTTTCTTGACAGTTGTGACAGGACCCATAGACATAATACCAGACATAAACATCTCTTTGACATTCCCCGTGTCCGACTAAATCTATACAAAAATTCAATGCGCATAAAAGGGCCTAAAATCTGGAACTCCCTGCCTGAAAACTCTAGAACTGCAGACACAACCTCCATTTTCAAAAGCACCGTTAAAAAACATCTTATCTCACTTACGCACCCAACCGGTAGTTAACCATACGAAAACTAATTTATCTTGCACATATCCACAGCAAAATACACTTATTGATATCTGTGATTCTCCTTAATTTGCACATTACTAACCACAGCAAAATACACTTATTGATATCTGTGATTCCCCTTAATTTGCACAGTTCCAACCAAAATTCTAATACAACTATTGCTCCATAATACTTAAGCTAGTCATAAGTTTGCCTAAGATACTCCAATATAGAATCTATATTATGCCAATATATCACCTTTATCATTAATATCTAAACTAATTGCTAACTTTTTATACTAATTGTTAAATTCTCAATGTTTAAATTCAAGTACCTAAATTTTGTAAACCTAACCTTACAATCTGTATATCCATTGTATAGCTATTGAGTAAGACCTATCATAAGACTGCCTGAAAAGCCTAGGCATACCTAGGCATATTATTGGCCATCTTGTAATATCAACTTTAATGTATAACTATAAGTACCCCCCACCTTGTATTACATGAAATAAAGGATTTGAATTTGAATTTGAATTTGAAAAGGTAAGTATATACTTAAGGTCATTTAAAGACTTGCGAGTGTAACAACACCTCCACCACACATCCACCAAACCTCCACACCACACCTCCACCACACATCCACCAAACCTCCACACCACACCTCCACCAAACCTCCACACCACACCACCACACATCAACCACAACACCACACCGCTATTGCGACCCCAGATTGGGGCACAATTTATATACAGTGGACCCCCGAGTTTCGTAAAAACTTCACTCCTGAAGTCTGCTCAAGTGCCATTACCGAACGAATTTACTCCCTTAAGGAAAAATTTCACGTAGGTTAGTCTATTTCAGACCCCCAAAAATACACTTCCACAAGAACTTACAAAATTATACTTACATAATTGCACGATTTCCGGGGTATTCGTTAACCGAGGGTCCACTGTATTGTAATTATGATGTATATTTCCATTTCTTATAATTTTATATTACTGATATTCTCGATAATAGCTAAGTCGTTTATATCTTGCTTTATATTATTATTTGACTTAGCTATATTAATAGTTCAGAACTACTAAATGCCTCAAATTATGTAGTTGAAGTATTAGCAATAAAGATCGAGAATCAAAACCTGGTCATCGTGGTTGTCTACAAGCCCCCGGATGCAACGTCCCAACAATTCCAGGAACAGCTTCTGAAAATTTACCACTGTCTGGAAAATCTTCCAGCTCCTGCCCCCAACATCTTGCTCCTGGGGGATTTCAACCTAAGGCACCTAAAATGGAGGAACATTGCAAACAATGTGGTAGCAGAGATAACACCAGGAGGCAGCTCAGATGAAAACTCGCACACACATGAACTTTTAAATCTCTGCACCAAATTCATCTTAAACCAGCAAATAGTAGAGCCCACAAGATTAGAGAATACGCTGGACTTCATCTTCACCAACAATGATGATCTGATACGAAATGTCTGTCATATCAAAAACAATATACTCGGATCACAACATAATAGAGCTCCAGACATGCATGCGGGGAGCCCCAGATCAACAAAATGTGATCAGCCGTGAGGGAGCCTTCTTCAAATTCAACTTCAATAACAAAAACATAAGGTGGGACCAAGTAAACCAAGTCCTAAATGATATAAACTGGGAAGATAGCCTAAGCATCACGGATCCTAACCTATGTCTAGAACAAATTAACTCTATGGCACTTGAGGTTTGCTCAAGGCAAATTCCCTTAAGGAAAAGGAGGAGAAGATGCAAACTAGAAAGAGAGAGGCGCTCCCTATACAGGCGAAGGCAAAGAATAAGGGAGCAGCTACAAGAGGCCAATATATCTGAAATACTAAGGGAGACACTTAGAGAAATAGCAAACATCGAATTAAAACTAAAGGAATCTTACAGGAATCAAGAAACGTGGGAAGAACTAAAAGCCATAAATGAAATTGAAAGAAACGCAAAGTATTTCTTTTCTTATGCAAAATCAAAGTCGAGAACAACAACCAGTATTGGGCCCCTACTTAAACGGGATGGGTCCTACACAGATGACAGCAAGGAACTGAGTGAGTTACTAAAGTCCCAGTATGACTCAGTTTTTAGCGAGCCGCTAACCAGAATGAAAATCGAAGACCTAAATGAATTTTTTATGAGAGTGCCACAGAACTTGACAGACGCATGGATATCTGACATCACCCTGACGCCAAATGACTTCGAAAAGGCAATAAATGACATGCCCATACACTCTGCTCCAGGCCCAGACTCATGGAGAGGGAGCATGGACACTCCACAAAGGGGGCAGTAAAGCAATAGCAAAGAACTACAGACCAATAGCGCTAACGTCCCATATCATAAAATTTTTTGAAAGGGTTCTAAGAAGCAAAATCGCCACTCATCTTGATACCCATCAATTGCACAACCAGGGCAGCATGGGTTTAGAGCAGGTCGCTCCTGTCTGTCCCAACTACTGGACCACTACGACAGGGTCCTGGATGCTCTAGAAGACAAACAGAATGCAGATGTTATATACACAGACTTTGCAAAAGCCTTTGACAATTGTGACCATGGTGTAATAGCACACAAAATGCGTGATAAAGGAATAACAGGAAAAGTTGGTAGATGGATTAATAATTTCCTAACAAGTAGAACACAAAGAGTAGTAGTCAACAGAGTAAAGTCTGCGGCAGCTACTATGTAAAGCTCTGTTCCACAAGGCACAGTACTCGCTCCCATCCTGTTCCTCATCCTCATATCGGACATAGACAGGGATATAAGCCACAGTGCCGTGTCTTCCTTTGCAGATGACACCCAAATCTGTATGACAGTGTCCACCGTTGAAGACACTGCAAGACTCCAAGCAGACATAAACCAAATCTTTAAATGGGCTGCAGAAAACAATATGAAGTTCAATGATGAGAAATTTCAATTACTCAGATACGGAAAACGTGAAGAAATTAAAATCTCATCGGAGTACAAAACTAATTCCAACCACACAATAGAGCGAAAAACTAATGTCAAAGACCTGGGAGTAATCATGTCAGAGGATCTCATCTTCAAGGACCATAACACCGTAGCAATCACATCTGCTAGAAAAATGAAAGGATGGATAACAAGAACCTTCAAAACCAGGGATGCCAAGCCCATGTTGACACTTTACAGATCACTTGTTCTATCTAGGCTGGAATATTGCTGCACACTAACCACCTTTCAAGGCAGGTGAAATTGCTGACCTTGAAAATGTACAGATCACCTTCATGGCACACATAACTGCGATAAACCACCTCAATTACTGGGAACGCTTGAAGTTCCTAAACCTGTACTCTCTAGACCTCTTTAAGGGGGGCTCCTTGACTAGGTAAAAAGGCTATCGGTCTGAGGAATTGGACCTCTTGGTCTTCTTCCTCAGACCGAACCTAATTACCCCCCAATCCCCCCTCCCTTTTTCCCATCTTCCCCATCCTCCCTTTTCCCTTTCCTCCTCCTCCTCCTCATCCCTCCCTTATTTCCTTCCCAGTTTTACCCTGGGAGCTTCTCTCCTCAGGCATTCTAGTTCCTAGGTAGGGGGAAGGGTATCGTGGTCCATCCCATTCCGTTGAGGTCCTTGGCGGTGGTGTAGTTTGCCGTGGAATCTGGATCGCCTGGGGATGTCCCAATCCCTCTCCGGTCACCCGGGGGGTGGCCTTGGGTATCTTTCGGGCGACGGGTGTATCTCTGGAGGCCACCTTTCGGATTCCGGGGGTGGTGGCCGAAGGCGGTATGCTTTGTGGCGGATATCCGGCCGCCCTCTCTTTGTCCGCCGAGATGGCTCGGTGGATGTGAGGTTGCTATCCCGGATTGCTGGTTTACTGGCATGAAGGGTAGGGTATGGCACGGGTTCCATGCTGCATCTGCACCACTTGCAGTGTTGAGGTCCTCTTGGGCACGGAGGGGGATTTACGCTCCCTTTCATTCCTCCTAGGAGCTATTCCTCCACGTTCCCCCCTTTTTTTATTCTTTTTTTTATTTTTATTTTCTTTTCTTCTTTCTTTTTTTCTTAAAAATAAAAAGAAAGAAGTAACCTAACCATGGCTGACCCAATCCATGAACCCACTACCCCCGGGCCCCTTCCTGATACCGCACCCAGTACTGACCCTGCCTCGTTAACGGATGACTCTTTGGACACCTCTCATGCCCCTGTACCTCTTGCTGGTGCTGGTTCGTCACCTGCTTCAGGTACCAGGGACCCGACTGGCCCTTACGATACGTCTGACCTTCGCTCTTCTCTGACCTTGATTCCGGCTTCTCCCTCGACGGTGCGGCAATTTTCGAATCGCTCGCCCGTCTCCCATCGGACCACCCCCGGTCCCACACCCAAACGACCAAGACCCACACATGACGATTCGACACTCCCTTCTCGTTCATCACAGAAACGACCAGCTCGTCACACACTCCCCTTAAACTCTCTGTTTCAAACTACTCAATGGACAAAGTTTTTTACTCTTCGTCCAACTTCTCCTAATACCTATCTTTCAGACCATAGTATTGGTAAGGCTCTGCTACGCCATGTTGGTCAAAACATCTCATTTCACGCTCTCAAGAGCGGCACTCGCATCATCACGGTCCAGAATGCTGGCCAAGCTCGCGATCTTTCTCTTCTTACGACTATTGACAATACACCTGTTACTATTGACAAGCACCATTCCCTCAATTCTTGTTGTGGTTCTGTCATTTTGCCCCACACCATTGTCCAACGGAATTTCCAGACATGTGGTGATGACATTTTCGAGCAGCTTGAGCTCCAAGAACTCCCTATCCTTAAAGTTGACACTTTTGTCCTCCCAGCCAATAAGCGAAGACGTTATCCTTGCAATATAGCTCGTTTAACGTTTGACTGCCGAGAACTGCCACCTTCGGTCTACATTGCAGGTCAACGTTTACAAGTTCGAAAGGTGACCCCTACACCGCAGCAGTGTAGAAACTGCTGGCGTTTTGGTCATCCAGCAAAATATTGCAGGTCCATGGCCGAATGCCCAGTCTGTGGTGCTGACGACCATGCCAGTTCTTCTTGTACTCTACCTCCCTCTTGCCTTAACTGTCATGAGGCACATCCTTCATATTCTCGCCATTGTCAGGTTTACCTGAATGAGCGGGAAATCCGTTGTCTCAAAGAGGCGGAAGGCTTCTCCTACGCTATGGCTGTCTCTCATCTTCGCCTTCAAGGGAAACTTCCCTGTATTTCTTATTCTCGCATTGCTAAACGTCGCCCCACTTCTGGGGTCCCAACTTCCACGGCTTCCTCTGTGGTTGCCTCATCCTCCGTCACCCCTGTCTCGAATCCTTTTGATGTTCTTGGCTCCGAGGTCCCTACCTCGGCTTCCCATACTATCCACACTCCTTCCTCTATTCACTCGCACAGTTCTGAGTCTACACGTCCTCGTCCTACACCTAAACCTCAGCGCCCCCCCTCTTATAAGCCCGGCAAACAATCCCTATTGCCAGGTTCTTCGCCTCCGACTAGTTCTGTAACGTGTGTGGAGGTTCATCCTCCTCCTCATACTCTACCTTCATCCCCTGTCCCCTCCCAAGTCCCTACGACAGTTCCCTCTTCTACCTCCTCGTCCTCTACTTTAGTACAGTCTATAGACTCCCCGATAGTTGCTCCCTCTTCTTCCATTTCTAATGTAGTCTCACATTCTGCATCTTTGTCTTCCGAAACACTGGAAGCTATTTCAGAATATATTTCAGAGACTGGGCCAATGATGGACACTACTCCATCTGAGGTTCCTCATCTCTCTTCTTCGTCTCAACCCCCCCTTCCTTCACAACGTCCTCCTCCCTCTCTGATTACAGGTCTTCCGCTGCCTCCACACGTGGACTTTTCTAACCCTAGTCCATAGCTTCCTCTCACTTCCACTTCTATCTTTCTCTCCATAAATCATGGCTTATTTGCAGTGGAATATCCGAGGCCTCAGGGGTAACAGGGGTGAGCTTCAGGTGTTGCTCTCCCAGTTTTCCCCTATTGGGGTCTGTTTGCAAGAACCCAAATTACAATCCACTGTTATTAGGCCCTTTTCAGGCTATAATTTGTTATATTCATCGGATCCTTTTTCCGATGGATCCTTTAACGAAAGTGCTCTTCTTATACGCACTGGTGTTCCATACCGTCAGCTCTATGTCCCTTCTTCCTTACATTACACCGCAGCCCGTATCCACTTGAATAAGTGGTATACACACTGTTCTTTATATCTCTCCCCTTCGCGGGCATTGTCTATCCCAGATGTTGATTTTCTGGTTTCTTCCTTACCGCCACCCCTTCTATTACTTGGTGATTTTAACGCACACCACTTTCTCTGGGGAGGGTCGCACTGTGACTCCCGTGGCATTCAGTTGGAGGCATTTCTTGCTTCTCTTCCCCTCCATGTTTTAAATACGGGTACTCCTACCCATTTTGACCCCCGAACTCATTCTTTCTCCTGCATCGATCTTTCCATCTGCTCTTCATCAACTGTCCTTGACTTCACCTGGTCTGTCCTCCCGGACTTACATGACAGCGATCATTTCCCAATCATCCTTAAGTCCCCTCTGTTTTCTCCACCTGCTCATTGCCCATGCTGGCAATTTGACCGGGCGAAATGGGACCTTTACGCACATCTTACTGCCTTTCATGAGGTTCCTACCTCGTCCTCCATTGATGAGGTTTTACATCTCTTTTCATCCTCCATCTTCACAGCGGCTTCACATTCTATTCCCCAAACCTCGGGCAAGCATCCTCAGAAGTGCGTGCCTTGGTGGTCTCCTGCTTGTGCTCGGGCAGTGCGTTTGAAACGCACTCCTTGATTTCAAGCAGAAGAGAGCTATTGCTCGCCGTGTCATACGTGATGCTAAACGCACTTGCTGGCGAGATTACGTTTCTACTGTCACTTCGGCTTCCTCGATGAGTGCAGTCTGGAAGAAAGTGCGGAAATTAAGTGGTAAATTCTCCCCCGACCCGGCTCCTGTTCTTCAGGTTGCTGGTGTCGATATAGCACACCCTCTTGCCGTTGCCACTGAAATTGGTAATCATCTCGTCCGCATTTCTCAGGGGCTCCATCTATGCCCCTCGTTTCTTTCTTCTAAGTCTGCCAGCGAGTTAAAGCCCTTAGATTTTTCTTCTCTTAGAGAAGAATCCTATAATGTGCCTTTTACCCTTCAAGAACTGGAGGCAACACTCTCTGCTTGCCGATCATCGGCAGCTGGGCCAGACGGCATACATATTCGTATGCTACAGCATTTACATCAGTCTGCGCTTACTGTCCTCTTACGACTCTTTAATCTCATATGGTCGCAAGGAGTTCTTCCCCAGCTGTGGAAGTCTGCTATTGTTCTCCCTTTTCGAAAACCAGGTACTACGGGACGTGATCCCTCTCACTACCGTCCCATCGCTCTTACCAGTGCAGTTTGCAAGGTGATGGAACGTCTAGTTAATAGACGTTTGATGTGGTATTTAGAGACTCACAATAGTCTCTCCCCTAGTCAGTATGGCTTCCGTAAGGGCCGTTCTGCCATTGACCCCTTGCTGCGCTTGGATACGTATATTCGTAATGCCTTTGCGAATAACCATTCGGTTATCGCTATCTTTTCGACCTTGAGAAGGCTTATGATACAACTTGGAGATATAATATCTTGGCCCAGGCCCACTCCTTAGGCCTCCGAGGCAACCTACCATTCTTTCTTAAGGCCTTCTTAACTGACAGACATTTCCGGGTCCGGGTTAGTAATGAACTCTCCCCGGAATTTGTCCAAGCTGAAGGTGTCCCCCAGGGATGTGTTCTGAGCACAACACTTTTTCTGCTTGCTATAAATAATCTGGCATCTGTTCTCCCATCCAATATTTGGTCATCGCTCTATGTGGATGACTTTGCTATAGCTTGTGCAGGTGCTGACTGTCACCTCATTGCAGTTTCCTCCAGCATGCCATCAACCGGGTTTCTGATTGGGCCACCACTCACGGGTTTAAATTTTCTAGTGGCAAAACTCATCAAATTACGTTTACTAGACGTTCAGTGGTCTCTGATCATCCATTGTACCTATACGGCTCACGCATCCCAGAACGTGATACAGTCAGGTTTCTCGGCCTCCTGTTTGACCGCAGATTGTCCTGGAAACCTCACATTACCTCTCTGAAGGCGACTTGTCATAGCCGGCTGAACCTCCTTAAAACCCTCGCACATCTTTCATGGGGGGCTGATCGTAGAACTCTCCTTCGCCTACATTCGGCCCTAATTTTATCGAAACTCGATTATGGTGACCAGATATATTCGGCAGCTTCTCCTGCCACTCTTTCCAGCCTTAATCCCATCCATCACCAGGGATTACGCTTATGCCTTGGTGCTTTTCGTTCTTCCCCGGTTGAGAGCCTCTATGTAGAAGCGAACATTCCATCCTTGTCCGATCGTCGTGATGCACATTGCATTCGCTATTATGTTCGCTCTCATGACCTCTGCAATCCTTCCATGTATAGGATTGTCACAGATGTTAGTAGACGCTCGTTATTTGTTCGTCGCCCCTGTTTACTTCGTCCCTTTTCTCTTCGTCTGCATTCACTCTTGTCCTCCCTTCAGCTTCCGCCTTTATATGTTCATGTGGCTTCACCCTTTCCTCTACCCCCTTGGGAAGTTCCTGCTGTCCGTGTCTGTTCTATTCTCTACCTTGCGCGAAAGCCCAACTACCTATGGCGGCTTCTCGCTCTTTCTTTCTAGACCATTTCCGTTCTCATTCCCATGCCATCGCAGTATACACCGATGGTTCAAAGTCATCTGACGGCGTCGGATTCGCAGCAGTGTTTCCGGACAGCGTCGTACGAGGGCATCTATTACCCTCGGCTAGCATATTTACGGCTGAATTGTATGCCATTCTTGTGGCACTTATCCGTATTGCATCTATGCCTGTATCACCATTTGTGGTCGTTTCAGACTCCCTTAGTGCTTTACAGGCTATCCGTAAAATTGATACACCTCACCCCTAGTTCTTCGTATCCACCTTTGGTTACGCCGTATCTTTAGCAAGCATAAAGATATTGTCTTTTGTTGGGTCCCTGGTCATGTTGACGTACAGGGCAATGAACAGGCAGACACTGCTGCGCGGTCAGCAGTACATGACCTTCCAGTTTCATATAGAGGTGTTCCTTTCACGGACTATTTTGCGGTCATTGCTACCCACCTTCGCACCCGTTGGCAACAACGCTGGTCTGACCTGCTGAATAACAAACTTCATTCTATTAAACCAGTTATAGGTTTCTGGCCTTCTTCTTGTCACCAATGTCGAGGTTGGGAGACTACACTCTCCCGTCTTCGCATCGGCCACACTCGTCTTACTCACGGGTATCTCATGGAGAGGCTCCCTGCCCCTCTCTGTGAGCATTGTCAGGTTCCAGTGTCTGTTCGACATATTCTGCTGGACTGCCCACTCTATCAACGAGCACGCAGAATTTACCTTCAACGACGTCTTCGCTCTGCGGCCCTTTCTTTACCTTCCCTTCTTGCAGATGGACCCTCCTTTAATCCTGACTCTCTTGTTGACTTTTTGACAGAAACTGACTTACTACACAAACTCTGAAGATTATACCTCTAGCACCTCCCTCAATCCCTTCTACCTCGATCTCTTGCAACCCTCTATCCCTGCACTATCCACCGTCTTGCTGCACTCCATACCCTACTAATCATCCATCTCCCTCTTACAACCCACTCTCCCTGCATCCTACAATAACCTGCAGCGCTGTATAACCCCTGTGGTTTAGCGCTTCTATTTGATTATAATAATAATAATAATGTACTCTCTAGAACGCAGGCGGGAGAGATACATTATTATATACACATGGAAAATTCTCGAGGGATTAGTACCAAACTTGCACACGAGAATCACTCCCTGTGAAAGCAAAAGACTCGGCAGGCGATGTAACATCCCCCCAATGAAAAACAGGGGTGCCACTAGCACGTTGAGGGACAACACAATAAGTGTGAGGGGCCCAAGATTGTTCAACTGCCTCCCAGCATACATCAGGGGGATTACCAACAAACCCCTGGCTGTCTTCAAGCAGGCACTGGACAGGCACCTAAAGTCGGTACCTGACCAGCCAGGCTGTGGTTCGTTCGTTGGACTGTGTGAGGCCAACAGTAACAGCATGGTTGATCAGGCTCTGGTCCAACATGAAGCCTGGTCACAGACCGGGCCGCAGGGGCATTGACCCCTGGAATTCTCTCCAGGTAAACTCCAGGTAGGATGTACCATTTTACACTATTGTGCTCTTTGTTTGAGAGTGTTGACTTGTGGTTTAGTGCTTCTTTTGATTATAATAATAATTGAGTGTGTTGAGTAAGCTGCCTTGAGTTGGCAAACTACCTCGCTAACAAGCGCTTTGCTTGTTATACTGCTGGCTTCTCTGGAGTTGCTGGGCAGCAGTCACATGCGAGTCATGTGACAGAGTGGCGTGATCACAACTGTGGGAGGTGACTGTCCTCCTTCATCACTCTCTTTCGCTGCTGACCCTCGTTGGAGTAACACCTCGCTCTTGTCTCTGCTTGTTTCCTCGTCATTTAGACTCTGGTAGAGTATGTGCATTTAGACTCTGGTAGAGTATGTGTTCGGTGGTGAGACAAAACATACTTCTCTGGACTCTTTGTAACTCAGTTCACAGAGAATAACCTAGACTTAGTGATTTCGACGTTTTACTGGGTTGTGTGTCACACTGACACTCTGACTTAACTCAGGTCTCTAGGTATAGCTTCTGATCTAATTCGTTGAGGCATCTGTGCACTATCGCAGTTGGGGATTTTGGTTTTGCTGAATTTAGATTTAGTATTAAGGGTGTTTTGTGACTATTATGGAAGATCTGCTGATGGTCTCCAGTTAGGGTCGTTATTGTATCTCCTTGTTCCTGACGCTGTGTTGCTGCTGCTTGTTATATTGCTGTTCGGTAAATTAGTCATTTTATTGTTCAAGCAAACTGTTCTGATCTGATCGAGTCAAGTCTTAAGAGACATAACGAGTTACCTGGAGCACACACATTCATACACATATTTGTATATATCTGAATATTATTGTAAATTGCTGACATTGTACCAGATGGTACATAAGAGCCATTAAGATATATGTGCCTTCAGCACAATAATATTGTTTATGAGAGAAATTTAGGAGCTAACCTCCTAATTTACATACTAATTAATATCATTTTTATATTTAATTTGATTTACTTTGATACCCTAGACGTTTCATCTTTGTTAATAAATTTATTAAATTTAATTCTTTGGCTAGTACCCTCTCAGTTGATATTATTGCACCCCCAGAATTGGGCCCCAATGTATATATATAATTTTATAACGTATATTTCCATTTTCTGTAATTTTATATTGCTGATATTATCGATAATAGCTAAATCGTTAATATCTTGCTTTATATTATTATTTGACTTATTTGACCTATTTGACTTAGCTATATTTATTAGGTAGGATGTGATATTTTATATTGTGCTCGAGTGTGTCGTAACTGCCTTGGAGTTGGCAAACTACTGTTATACTGCCGACGTCTAGTTGCTGGGGGGAGTCAGTCGCTGAACACACCTGAGCTGGGTGGTTGGTTCTTTTCCCTCTTTTTCTCTGGCCTGCTGACCATCGTCGAGTCCACACCTCACTCCTATTTCTACTTGTTTTCTCGACATTAGACTCTGTTGGGTAGAGTATGCATTCGGTGGTGAGATGAATCATACTTCTCAGGACTCTGTGTAACTCTGTTCACAGAGGATAGACTAGACAGTGATTTTTCGGCGTTTTTCTGGGTTGTGTGTCACATTGGCACTCTGATACAACTCAGGTCTCTAGCTATAGCTCTGGACCTACTTCGATAAGGCATCTGTGCACCGCCACAGTTTGGGATTGTTTATGCTGAACCTAGCTTCAGTAGAAAGGGAGTTTTGTGACTGTTTTGGAGGATCTACTGATGGTCCCCAGTTAGGGTCGATTTTCTATCTCCTTGTTCCTGACGCTGTGTTGCTGTTGCCTGTTATATTGCTGTTCTGCGAATTGGTCATTTTACTGGACAATCAAGCTGTTCTGATTGTCAGTTTGTTGGAGCAGCTAGCTTATGAGAAGTTGTTCAGTCGTACACTGGTTGAGTCGAGTCTTAGAGTTACCGGGAGCACACTCATACACACATTTATTCTTATTTGTATATATTATTGTAATTACTGACATTGTACCTGATTAATTACCATTGTACCTTGTTCAGCTATCAAAACTTTGGGGCCCAGTCTCTGGACCCTATATATACCTCTGTAATCTGCAAATACCTTTGTAACTTGTCATGATTGTGACCATCTGAGTTCATTACCTTTGTAACTTGCTCAGCTATCAAACTTTGAGGTCCAGTCCCTGGACCCATTATGTACCTCTGTAATCTTTTGACTACCGCCCACAGGATGGGTATGGGGTGCATAATAAAGATATCAAACTAACTACCTGATGGTACTTCTGAGTCATTTATATATATGTGCCCTCAGCACAGACTTATTGTATATGAGAGCAGTGTAGGAGCTACCCTCCTAATTAACCTCCTAATTCATAACTTAATGAACATCCTTATCATATGTACATATATTTACTTTGAAACTCTAGACACTAACTTGTTTAATAAACATATTAAATTATATACTTTGGTTAGTACCCTACTAGTTGAAATCCTCTTGAAGCTTATTGAATATGCTGGATAACTGGACCAGGGTACTGACTTTGTTGCAAAAGCCCAGTAACAGGCTGGATGCTAGAAGGGCTATCCTTTCTAGTGTTCGCTGGAGATGTCTATTACTAATAGATATCGTGTCATTTTGTAACAATATCCTATGTTACTACTATTGAATATGTCGGATAACTGGACCAGGATACTGACTTTTTGCAAAACCCAGTAACACACTGGATGGTAGAAGGGCATTCCTTTCTAGTGTTCACTGGAGATGTCTATTTCTAATAGATATCGCATCTTTTGTAACACCTCCACCACACATCCACCAGAACAGCACACCTCTACCACACCTCCACACCTCCACCACACCTCTACCACACCACTACACCACACATCCACCACACCACTACACCACACATCCACCACACCACTACACCACACATCCACCACACCACAAAACCACACATCCATCACACACAAACCACACCTCTACCACACATCCACTGCACCTCAACACATCCACCACACATCAACCACACCACCACACAGCAACCACACCACCACACATCACACCTCCAAACACATCAACCACAACTCCACCACACATCCACCTAACCACCACACCACTCCAAACATCAGCCACACATCCACGTCTACACCACGCCACCACACCACTTCACCACCACTCCTCTCCCAGAACTCCACCACACCTGTACCACACTACCACACATCCACCACACTACCACACATCCACCACACTACCACACATCCACCACACTACCACACCTCCACCACACCTCTACCACACATTCACCACACCACCACACCTCCACTACACCACACTTCCTTCACACTTCCACCACACCTCTACCACACCACAACACCACTACACCACACCACCACACCTCCACTACACCACACTTCCTTCACACTTCCACCACACCTCTACCACACCACAACACCACTACACCACACCACCACACATCCATCACACACAAACCACACCTCTACCACCCATCCACTACACCACCACCCATCCACCGCACCCCAACACATCCACCACACATCAACCACAACTCCACCACACATCCACCTAACCACCACTCCAAACATCAGCCACACCCCCACACCACCACGTTTACACCACTGCACCTCCACCACACCACTACACCTCTCCCAGAACACCACACCTGCACCACACATCCACCACACATCCACCACACCACCACACATCCACCACACATCCACCACTCCACACCACCACACATCCACCACACCACCACACATCAACCACAACACCACCACTCATCCACCACACCTCCACCACAATTACTTTACAATAAATACATGGTGATAATTAGTTAATAAACAAGAGTGTAATAACAAAATGACTTAAATAAAATAATGATAACATTGGAACAATAAATTTTCCACATCAAGCCTCTTTAAGGGGGCTCCTTGACGAGGTAGAGGCTATCTCCTTTTTAAGGGGGGCTCCTTGAAGTAAAGGGGCTATCTCCTCTTTGAGGGGGGCTCCTTGACAAGGTAGAGGCTATCTGAGGAATTGGACCTCTTGGTCTTCTTCCTCAGACCGAACCTCATTACCCCCCCAATCCCCCCTCCCCTATCTCATCTTCCCCATCCTCCCTTTTTTCCTTTCCTCCTCATCCCTCCCTTATTCCCTTCCCATTTTTACCCTGTGAGATTCTCTCCACAGGCATTCTGGTTCCTAGGTAGGGGAAAGGGTACTGTGGTCCATCCCATTCCGAGGAGGTTCTTGGCAGTGGTGTAGTTTGCCGTGGAATCTGGATTGGAATCTGGATCGCCTGTGGATGTCCCGATCCCTCTCCGGTCTCCCAGGGGGTGGCTTTAGGTGTCTTTCGGGCAATGGGTGTATCTCTGGAGGCCACCTTTCAGATTCCGGGTGTCCAGCCGCCCTCTCTTTTGTCCACCGAGGTGGCTTGGTGGATGTGAGGTTGCTATCCCAGATTGCTGGTTTACTTGCATGAAGGGTAGGGTATGGCACGGGTTCCATGCCGCATCTGCACTACTTGCGGTGCTGAGGTCCTCTTGGGCACGGAGGGGGATTTATGCCCCTTTCATTCATCCTAGGAGCTATTCCTCCATGTTCCCCCCACTTTTTTTTTTTTTTTAAATAAAAAGAAAGAAGTAACCTAACCATGGACGACCCAATCCGTGAACCTACTACCCCTGGGCCCCTTCCTGATACCGCACCCTGTTCTGACCCTACCTCATTCTTGGACCACTCTTTGGACACTTCCAATACCCCTGTACCTCTTGCTGGTGCCAGTTCATCACCTGCTTCAGGTACCGGGGTTCCGACTGGCCCTTTTGATATGTCTGACCTCCGCTCTTCTCTGACCATGCTTCCGGCTTCTCCCTCTACAGTGCAGCAATTTTCGGGTTGCTCGCTCGTCCCACGTCAGACCAACTCTGGTCCCACATCTAAACGCCCAAGACCCTTACATGATGATACTGCATTACCTCATTCTCATTTAGCTCAGAAACGACCAGCTCGTCACGCACTCCCCTTAAACACTTTGTTTCACACTACACAATGGACTAAGTTTTTTACTCTCAGACCAACTTCTACTACCTATCTTTCCGATCATAGTATTGGTAAGGCACTTCTA
This sequence comes from Cherax destructor, assembly GCA_009830355.1. NCBI lineage: Eukaryota > Metazoa > Arthropoda > Malacostraca > Decapoda > Parastacidae > Cherax > Cherax destructor. The sequence continues at coordinate 29,763 of WNWK01018514.1, forward strand.
CGCCATGTGGGTAAAGATATCTTCTTTCACGCTCTCAAAAGCGGCACACGCATCATCAAGGTCCAGAATGCTGGCCAAGCTCGTGATCTTTCTCTACTTACGACTGGTTTAGCGCTTCTTTTATTATAATAATATCCCTGTCACTATTGAAAAACATCATTCTCTTAATTCTTGTAGTGGTACTGTCATTCTACCCCATACCATTGTCTAACAGAATTTCCAAAGATGTGGTGGTGACATTCTGGAGCAGCTGAGCTCCAAGACCTTCCTATACTCAAAGTTGACACTTTTGTCCTCCCTACCCGTCAGCGAAGACAATATCCTTGCAATATTTCTCGCTTAACATTTGACTGCTATGACCTTCCGCCCTCGATCTACATTGCCGGACACCGTTTACAAGTTTGAAAGGTGATCCCTACACCACAACAACAGTGTAGAAACTGCTGGCGTTTTGGTTATCCGGTGAAATATTGCAGGTCCATGGCCGAATGCCCAGTCTGTGGTGCCGACAACCATGCCAATCCTTCTTGTAGTCTACATCCCTCTTGCCTTAATTGTCATGAGGCACACCCATCTTACTCTCGCCGTTGTCAAGTTCACTTAAATGAGCGTGAAATCCGTTGTCTCAAAGAGGCAGAAGGCTTCCCATATGCCATGGCTGTCTCTCATCTACGCCTTCAAGGGAGACTTCCCCGTATTTCCTATTCTTGCATTGCTAAACGCCCCCCACTTCTGGGGTCCCAACTTTCACAGCTTCCTCTGTGGTCACCCCATCCTCAGTCACCCCTGTTTCAAATTCTTTCGCTGTCCTGGGCTCCGAAGTGCCTACCTCGGCACCCCATACTGTCCTCACCTCTTCCTCTATTCACTCACACAGTTCTGTGTCTACATGCCCTCATCCAACACCTCCTCACCGCCCCTCTCCTTCTCAGAAGTCCAGCAAAAAATCCCCATTGTTAAACTCTCCTCTCACCCCTCCTTCCCTTCTCCATCCTGCACATTTTTCCTTCCCAGTTTCTATGCCTAGTTTCTCACCTCCAACTAGTTTTGTTACGTGTGTGGAGGTTCATCCTCCGCGTTCAATACCTTCATCCCCTGTCCCCTCCCAAGTTTCTTCCTCTACTTCCCTTTCCCAGGTCGCTTCCACTCCTGTCCTCTCCCAAGCCCCTTCAACAGTTTTCTCTTCTATTTCCTCACCCCCTACTTTAATACAGTCCATAGTCTCCCTGATTGTTGCTCACCCTCCTCCTCCTTCCATCTCTAATGTGGTCCCACATCCTGAGTCTTTGTCCTCTGAAACACTAGAAGCTATCGCATAATATATTACGGAGACTCAAACGTTGATGGACACAGCTCCACCTCCGGTTCCTCCTCCTCTCTCTTCTCTGTCTACACCCTTCCTTCCTACTGCTACAAGTCTTCCACTGCCTTCACACGTGGACTTTTCTAACCCTCCTAGTCCATAGATACCTCTACCTTCAGCTTTCTTGTATCTTTCTCTTCATAAATCATGGCTTATTTACAGTGGAATATCCGCGGCCTCAGGGGTAACCGGGTGAGTTTCAGGTGTTGCTCTCCCAGTTTTTCCCTGTTGGTGTCTGTTTACAAGAACCCAAATTACACACCACTGTTATCCATCCCTTCTCGGCTATGATTTATTATATTCATCAGATCTTCTTATATGCACTGGTATTCCATACTGTCAGCTCTTTGTTCACACTTCTCTGCATTACACTGCAGCCCGTATCCACTTGCATAAGTGGTATACACTCTGTTCCTTGTATCTCTCCTTCCTTCCGGGCATTGTCTATCCCAGATGTTGCCTTTCTGGTTTCTTCCTTATCGCCACCCTTCTGTTACTTGGCGATTTTAATGCCCACTTTTTTCTCTGGGGGGGGTCTAACTGTGACTTCCGCGGCATTCAGTTGGAGGCATTTCTTGCTTCTCTCCCCTCTATGTTTTAAATACGGGTACTCCCACCCATTTTGATCCTCGAACTCATTCTTTCTCTTGCATCGATCTCTCCGTCGACTTCACCTGGTCTGTCCTATCGGACTTGCATGACAGAGATCATTTTCCAATCATCCTTACTTCTCCTTCGTATTATCCACCTCCTCATAGCCCACGCTGGCAATTTCACCAGCTTTACATGAGGCTCCTTCCTCATCCTCCATTGATGAGGTTTTACATTTCTTCTCGTCCTCCGTCTTAACCGCAGTTTCACATTCTATTCTATTCTCAGAAGTGGGTGCCATGTTGGTCTCCTGCTTGTGCTCATGCAGTACGTTTGAAACACGCTGCATGGGGCAGGTACCGGTACAACAGAACCACAGAGAGACTCCTTGATTTTAAGCAGAAGAAAGGAATTGCTCGCTGTGTCATATGTGACGCTAAACACACTTGCTGGTGGGATTATGTTTCTACCATCACTTCGGCTTCCTTGATGAGTGCAATCTGGAAAAAAGTACGGAAACTGATTGGTAAATACTCAAACGACCCGGCTCCTGTTCTTCAGGTTGTCGGTGTCGATTGTTGCATGCAAAGAGTATGTAACCTTTATTCGAGCATGTTAAACACACCCACATAGGCTCCCCTCCAACCAGCGAACCATCGTTAAGGGTTTGAGATGGGGCCCCCATCATCAAATCAAAGACTCGGTTCAGCCAATCATAATGCGAGTTTGACAATGGCAGAAGGTGATGTGGTTACCACTCACAAGTTTGTCATTGGAATTCCTGCATTGAGCTGGTTGTGGACGGTTGTCTCTGTCTATTGGCTGCTGTTTTGCCTTGACGACCGTGGTCTTGTACTACTATTACCCCTCTGTACATAGTGTAATACTTGTACAAACCCTATCTAATACTTGGTGAAGGAAAAGACAAAAATCTGATATAATCATAATTGCTTGGTAAAGGAAATACAAATTCAAAGCATTTTCTACTGTGTTTCTTTGCTCCAAGCTCCTTTACACTCAGGTTAACAGGCCATTGAACCTGAGGTTGTAATATCGATATAGCACACCCTCTTGCCGTTACCACTGAAATTGGTAATCATCTGGTCTGTATTTCTCAGGGCTCCATCTATGCCCCTCGTTCCTTTCTTTTAAGTCTGCCAGCGAGTTAAAGCCCTTAGATTTTCTTCTCTTAGAGAAGAATCTTATAATGTGCCTTTTACCCTTCTGGAACTGGAGGCAACACTCTCCGCTTGCCGATTGGCAGTTGGGGGAGACGGCATATTATTCAGATAAAGGCATTTACATCAGTCAGCCCTTTTAAACTTTATGGTCGGGGGGTTCTTCCCCAGCTGTGGAAATCTGCTATTGTTCTACCTTTCTGCAACCAAGGGACATAGTTTTCCCCTACCGTCCCATTGCTCTTACCAGTGCAGTTTGTAAGGTGATGGAACGTCTGGTTAATAGACGTTTGATGTGGTAATTAGAGACGCACAGTGGGCTCGGGGCCGTTTACCATTGACCCCACTGCTTTTGGAATATATATTCGTAATGCCTTTGCTAATAACCACTCGGTTATCGCCATATTTTTGACCTTTAGAAGGCATTTTTGACAAACTTGGGGGTATCATATCTTGGGCCCCGGCCCACTCCTTAGGCTTCCGAGGCAATCTTTCCATTTTTCCTTAAGGCCTTCCCTTTAAATGAAAGACATTTCGTGTCCGGGGTTTGTAACGTGCTTTCCTGGAGTTTGTCCAAGTTTAAGGTGTCCCCCAGGGATGTGTTCTGAGCACAACACTCTTCTTCTTGCTATAAATGATCTGGTATCTATTCTCCCATCCAATATTTGGGCATCGTTTATGTTGATGACTTTGCTATAGCTTGTGCAGTTGCTGAACGTCACCTCATTGCAGTTTCCTCCAGCATGCCATCAACCGGGTTTCTGATTGGGCCACCACTCACGGGTTTAAATTTTATAGTAGTAAACTCACCAATTACGTTCACTAGACGTTCAGTGGTCTCTGATCATCCATTGTACCTATACGGCTCACGTATCCCAGAACGTTATACGGTCAGGCTTTCGGCCTCTGTTTGACCGTCGATTGTCCTGGAAACCTCACATTACTCTCTGAAGGCAACTTGTCTTAGCCGGCTGAACCTCCTAAAACCCCGCACATCTTTCATGGGGGCTGATCGTAGAACTCTTCTCCAACTTTATCGAAACTAAATTATGGTGACCAGATATATTCGGCGGCCTCCCTGCTTTTTCTCTAGCCTTAATCCCATCCATCACCGGGGATTACCTTTATGCCTCAGTGCTTTTTGTTCTTCACCGGTTGAGAGCCTCTATGCAGAAGTGAACAATCCATCCTTGTCAGATCGTCGTGATGCACATTGCCTTCGCTATTATGTTCGCCTCATGACCTCCGCAATCCTTCCATGTATAGGATTGTCACAGATCCTACAGTGCCATTAGACTGAGTTTTTTTTACCTCTCCTCACAAGACATAACCCCTTAGCCCCGGGCTACTCTGTTGCAGACCTCACTTCTCCAATTTCTGAAGTGCTTGACCAAGTAGTGTGAGGGACTTGGGAGTGTTAATGTCAGAGGATCTCACCTTCAATGATCGCGACAGTGTCACTATCACATCCGAGGAAAACGAAGGATGGATAATGAGAACCTTAAAAACAAGATGCCATGCCAATGACCCTTTTTTAAATCACTTGTTCTCTCTAGGCTGGAATATTGTTGAACACTAGAAGCTCCATTCAAGGCAGGTGAAATGCAAATCTACAGAATATAATAATATAATATAATATAATATTTTTTTTTTACAAGTACATGTACAAGTTATACAGGACTAGCTGACATCAATGACATACTACTATAAAGAAAGCCGCTTGTTATGCTGAGCATTTCGGGAAAATTAGGTCAGTTTTGTCCCAGGATGCGACCCACACCAGTCGACTAACACCCAGGTTAGTACCTATTTTACTGATGGGTGAACATGGACAGCAGGTGTCTTATAGAAACACGCCCTTTAATGTTTTCCAGCCGTACCGAGATACGAACTCCGACCTCAGTGTGTGAGCTGAGTGCGCCAGCGATCGAGCTACGGGATACCAAATGTACAGAGAACCTTACTTCACTTCAAGTTTCGTCGAACACCTTAATTACTGCAAACACTTGGAGTCATATGACTTGTACTCACTGGAGTGCAGATAAGATAATAGATAAATATATATATATATATATATATATATATATATATATATATATATATATATATATATATATATATATATATATATGATAAGAAAGAGATGATTGTAGATGTTATGAATGAAAAGAAGCTGATTTCCTGGCTTTAAGTGAGACAAAGCTGAAGAGGGTAGGAGAGTTTCAGTGAGGAGAAATAAATGGGATTAGGTCGGGGGTTTCAAATAGAGTTAGAGCTAAAGAAGGAGTGGCAATAATGTTGAATAATCATTATGGCAGGTAAAGAGGGAATATAAATGTATAAATTCAAGGATTATGTGGAGTAAAATAAAGGTTGGATGTGAAAAGTGGGTTATAGTAAGTGTTTATGCACCTAGAGAAAGAGAGAAGTGTAGAGGAGAGAGAGAGATTTTGGGAAATGTTGAGGGGGGAGTTTAACCAAGAGAGAGTATTGGTTGGGGACTTAATGCTAAAGTGGGTAAAAAAGTTGTGGAGGGAGTAGTAGTAAATCGTATACTGATTTATAAGATGACCTCAATTCCTTTTTTATGCTTCTATAAATTTCCTTTCTTCTGCCCTAAAAGATACTTGACTTATTCCATCCATTTTGGGTCATTTCTACTTGATCTAATTTCTTTATACGGGATAAATGTTCTTTGGGCAGCCTGTATAGTTAAGAAACTGTCATATTGACACTGCTACCCCAGTCCACAGTTGATAAGTGTTCTCAAGTCCATTATAATCTGCTAAGCGAAAATCTGGGACCGTTGCTGAATTATCCCTACTAACACATCCATTCAATGCTAAAGGTAATTGACTTGTGGTCGCTGAGCCGAGTTCTGTAATTTCTAAATTATTAACAAGGGTTTCTTGCTTGCCAGAACCAAGTCAAGTAGTGGTTATTTCCCTTGTAGGTTCTGTTACAAACTGCTTCAAAAGCCATCCTGAACTACTTCTAAAAGTCAAGTAGATCTTCCAAATTTCGTCAAGAAATTCACCAATCTGACTAAAGTTAAAGTCCCCAGAATTACTAATGCTATCGTGCCTTGTGTACTTAATAATTCTCCCTCCAAAGTAGTCTCCCTTGTTCCCTATCTAAGTTTGGAGGACAGTAAATCACGCCTAAAATCAGTTCTTCATACTCTGAAAATTCTATCCAGACAGACTTCTGTGTATGTGATATTTCAGACTTATACCCGTTTTTATGCAACAATTTAAATGATCACGGACAGAGGCCACCCCACCCCTTCCCGATACTTCTGTCTACTTGAACAATTTAAACTCCTGAATGCACATTCGCAGGCAAGTCCCGCATTTCATATTAAACCAAGCCTCGTTATTGCAAAACATCAATATTACCCGCATTCTGCAACTACTCCTCAACTCATCCATCTTATTTCTAGCACTACTTAATTATTGGTGTAACATATATTTAAAGACCCTCCTTTCTCTTTACCCTTTCCTGCTCATTTCTGTTTTCTTCCACTATACCTATTACTATCTCTTATCTAGTGTCTAGCTTTCCACTATTATCCAATTATTCTGCTCATTACTAGTTCTCAGAACTTATAATAATATTACTACACTGATCTCACTGTTTTCCCCCAAACCCATACTCACTAACTATTTCTAGTTTAAAGTCCTAACAGCTCTCCACAAAGCTTTGCCAGTGCCCCCACCCCAGACTTGCTCTGGGATAAGTGAACTCATCCCTGGCATATATATGTCATTTCTGCCATAGAAGAAGTCCCAGCTGTCAATGAATGTTACTGCATTTTCCTTACAGCATTTGTCCAGCCAGCACTGGACACCAATTGCCCTGACAGCCATTCATTCCCAACTCCTCTCCTTGGCAAATACCACATACACAGGTTCCCACCCTCTTAATTATGTCTATTGCTGACCTAACCTGCTAGTCAGGTCCCTTACCCTACGCTCGCCAACATCGTCTTCCAGCACTGAGACAGATAATAGATTGCTCCCATTACCTCTCATGATGTCGTCCAGACGGGTTAACAATATCCTGGCATCCCAGTCCCAGGAAAGCAACCTCTTGTCTCCTACTTCCTATCATTCAAACAGAAAGCCCATGTACCTAACCTGGCTGTCCCCAACAACAACGTTTGTTTTCCTTGGTGTCGCTTCGTCGTGGTCGCCCTCCCAGAAGCTCCACTACATTCATCAGGTAGCACGGAGAATGGGCTCATGTTTCCACAACATTCTCCTGGTCCATGTTTCTACCTCCACCCTTCCTCTTGATCCTTAACTTTGTCCCATGCGTTCTAGCCACTGTCCAGGTTCCTTTCTTTGCTTGAGGATTCTCAACAGGAGGATTACTATGAATCCTCTCTTGTTTTCCTCAGCTGCCGCTGTATTCAAGCTTAGCTACCTCAGTTCTTCCTTCAGCTGCTGGTAGAGTAGCTCAAGAGAGGACATCTTCAGATTCACACTGAGTTAAGTCAGGGTCCACCACTCCGGGTCAGGTCCACCACTCCACGCCAGGTAGCCAGCCACTCTGTAGGACTTGTGGTAACCAGGCTACTTGTAGGACTTGTGGTAGCCAGGCTACTTGTAGTCCAACATCAGATAAAAATGTGTACACTATAATATTACTGGGGTCTGAAAATTATTTCCTTTCGTATGTCTTCACTCTGTGGCGCTATTTTTCTAAAAATGGTGCTACATGAGAATGGGAGTAAGCCATTATTTATTTTACTGTATCAACGTGGAGACAACTTGTACAATGTAAGTGATGAAAACCAGATGCGTTCTCACTGGGTTTGTTTAACACGGTGGGGTGGAGTGGGGAGGGGGAGGCTGCGCTGCTGGTTGCCCATATTTCCCAAACCTGACTTCCTACAAATAAAACTTCCACCTTCTTACCCTACATTATGACTACAAATATTTTATGGTTTAATGACGGACTGCACATTATATGTAATTTATCGCTTCCTGGGGAGCTTTAATTAAATGTCGAGAGCACATTTGTAATAATAATTTGTAATAATAATAATAATAATAATAATAATGATAATAATTTGTCAGAGCATCATTCCTTCTAAAAATTACATGAGAATAGAAGTGTTGGTCTTTATTAATTCTATTGTAAAACTGTGGAGACAGCTTTCTGTACACAATTAGGTGCGTTTGTATGAACGTATATCAACCATAACTAGTCGGTTTGTTTACAAAAGTATTCTGCGGCTCCATCTTACTCTCTTGTTTATTCGTTTATCATTACTCATTCTCACCCTACATTAAGACCACAAATATTTTAAGTGTAAGTAATGAGGTACTGTACATGCATTTTATCGTCTAGGCGCTTTTAATGCCGTAGTAGGGTGGAGTGGGCTGTGTTGGTGATGCTATACTTCCCACACGACTTTCTACAAATAAATACTTTTCACCTCCTCACCCTACATTTACACCAATAAGACTACAAATATTTTAAGGTAAGTAATGAGTGTGCATTTATATGCATTTTATCACTCTAGGGGATCTTTAAGCATCGTAGTATAGTATGTGTGGGGCGGAGGGCCAGGAAGGCTACCACACCTGACTTCTTACAGTAAATACTACTCACCCTTTGCCCTACATTAAGACTACCAAATATTCTGAGGTAAATAATGAGGTAATGTGTATTTTACTTTTAATGCCTAGTTATATTGCTAACTTAATATATGCTAGTGTAAACTTGTTATCTTATATTTATATGCATTTATAAATGGAAAATGGAGTCTGGCTTTTCGGTGGTGCCTGTTTTCCGGCAGTAGCCTGGAACCTAACTCGCCGTATAAGTGGGGCCCTACTGTATCTGAGTAAAATATTTCTGCCAACTGCTGGTTTTTCCCAGTGTAACATTTACTTGTATAGTATTTGATCTGTAATATTTACGCCAAAATTTTGCTTGATGCTTATTTCAACTGAATGAGGAAGGGAATTTATTTTTTTTAAGCAGAAAATGAACCTGCAGGAGCTAATCAGGTCTGAAAGCAAAGAAACCTAGGCAACTGATAAATGTGCTGTTGACTAGTTGACAATTGAACAAAGTGCCACTCTATGGAATTTTATGCAAAGAAAATACGTAGGCTTCTAGTTTTTCAAGGATTTTGAAGCTGAAGACCAAGAGCTGTTAAGTAAGTCCTTAGTCTGAAGTTCATTGAGGAATCAACAATGAACCAAGCTTTTTTTTTTTTAACAAAGTACGAACAACCACCACTAAACCACAATTACTAATGTTTAGTCAAAAATCAGCAAGGTCAAAATCTGCTGAATACAGTTGTCATGACACTTTTTGACAACTTTAAGCTAATTATAAAATAAATATCGGTCCCTATGAATTCAGATAATTTCTGAAATTGACACCGAAAATTGAATATGGAGATGCTCCAAATACAAGGTTCAGCCAAAAAATGCCTGGTTTTCATTATAACATTGTGCAGTCCAAAATCACCTTATTTTAAGGCCTGCTTTTCTCCTTAAAGGGCAGATCTATCCAGAAAATAGATGACTAGTAGTTTAGAATCTGCTCTTTCTAATGAAGTTTTTTTTACAAAATTAGTTCTGCTTTTTTATATTGGTCTTCTCAAAAGAGCCTAAATTCACTGTGGAGGGTCTGTGTGAGGGCATTTTTTAGGTACCATTAGCACAAGAACTTAAAATGTTTGGAGTCTGATATTTCAGGATTGTGATAATGACAATACGTCATACCTAAATAATGTTTTCCTTTAGGGAGATATAGGCACACCAAAATTCCATTTATGCAATGACTTTTTTTTTGCCTACTTTGGCTTCATACTCAGAAAAGTAAAAGAATGTAAGTTTTAGAACTGTGATTTTTTAAATCAGCTC
>WNWK01018515.1:0-39782 GCA_009830355.1 Cherax destructor
ACGACATTATATATTATATATATAATATATGTCGTGCCGATTATGTAAAACTGGTCAATTAGCAAGAACTCATTTAAAATTAAGTCCTTTCTAAAATTTTCTCTTATACGTTTAAAGATATATTTTTCATTTATGATAACGTAAAAATATTAATTTTGTACCAAGAGAAACTTTGAAAACCTACCTAACCTTATTACAACAAGCGCAATTTAATTTAGCCTAACCCAACTAAATATATTTTAGATACGTTAACATTAATTTAATAATAAACAAACACAACGACATATATATATATATATGTCGTGCCGATTAGGTAAAACTTGCGATTTTGGCTTAAATAGCAACGCTCACCTTGCCATATAAGACAAGTGAAAATTTGTGTATGCAATAATTTCGCCAAAATCATTCTGAACATAACGAAAAAAATATATTTCATTGTGTTTGGTTATTATTAAATTAATGTTAACGTATCTAAAATATATTTAGTTGGGTTAGGCTAAATTAAATTGCGCTTGTTGTAATAAAGTTAGGTAGGTTTTCAAAGTTTCTCTTGGTACAAAATTATAAATTTTTACATTAACATAAATGAAAAAATATATCTTTAAACGTATAAGAGAAAATTTTAGAAAGGACTTAATTTTAAATGAGTTCTTGCTAATTGACCAGTTTTACCTAATCGGCACGTCATATATATCAATAACTACACTGCACTAACCAGTGTTCGAATCATGATGCTTTGGCCCGCCTCATGGTGAGCGAAAACACATGACGCTTTAGTCCACTGAACCACACAATCCTTAAGAGTAGCGCATCCAGTAGCACTGGATGTTGTACTCGCTACCCAAGGACATACGGTGGTGTGGACGCCTCTAAGCTAATTTCATTCTACTCCCTGTTTGGTGTACTAGCTCAACAAGCAGTATTGTGAAGAAAATTCTCCAAGAGAAGGGGGTATCAGCCCTTTCAACCGTTTCCTACTGAGGGGCCCAGCCCTTAGAAAGGGGCAGATGGCGTCTTGCTAGCTTCCTGATCAACAGTTTAATAATTACCACATGTTTGTACTCTGAAACATCACAGAGGTCACGATGCAACGTATCTTGGTCACGTATGCCAAGCTTCTTGAGATTAGTGGTAGTGTATAAGAGTGAAAGACAATTGAGAAAAATGACTCTCTTTGCCGTAGCAGGAAAAGTACAGAAAACTCCTGATTCACTTTATACACGTGAAGAACAATCATGAACTCTCAGTGATCAAAATATTTAAAGAAAACAAGCATTTGAGTTGCAAACTATTGGTGTTAAGCAAGTTGGAAAATGGTGCTTAGGTCAGCGATACAGGGTTAACGGGGGGGGGGGGGTCAGATTGCCTTAAGACCCCATAGGGAATACCAATACCAGGTTAACGGATAAGAACTCTGTTCCAGCGCGTTTTAGTGAAAAGTGACAATCCAAAATAGCGGTATATTACAGAGAAGTGTGCGCAGCTTCTTGTAGTGACATTACTGCAACAGACAAATATTGAAGAAGAATTGCGAGAGTAACACCATCGGACTAGGACGGTGACATTCCTCAGTGACGTTCTGTAATCAAGACAGCATTACCCGTCGTATGGTGCATACACCACCATAGATCACATTACAACGAACAAGGTTGGTTTTGAGGTTACTTGTTATGCAGGAAACTGCACAGTTCTTGTGTCATAAGGGCATCAAAATTCACCTATAGATGGCGGTTATACTCGGGCTTTTTAGCCCAAACCAGTGAGTATTAAATCTTCAAATATTCAGTTTCTACTGACTGAATATGGTGATATACGCTCCTCTGGGACAATTAATCTTATATCTAACTCACTTATTTCTGACAGCCCGTAGTGTTGGAGTAGACGACTCCTCTATAACGACTTCGGGGACGGCTGCGAAGTCGTGGATTCGTCAATAAGCTAAGTTGCTTAATTACAGTTCATTTTTTATTCTTAGGTACTCCAATTCCCTACAAGTATATTAGATTATTGTAACCACGAACGAGTGGTATTGATCAATAACAACACTGCACTAGCCAGGGGCCGAACTCGTGCTGCTTTCGCTCACCATGAGGCGGGCCAAAGCATCATAGGTTCGAGCCCTGGCTAGTGCAGTGTTGTTATTGATCAATACCACCGGTTACAATAATATACTGCTTGTTGAGCTAGTACACCAAACAGGGAGTAGAATGAAATTAGCTTAGAGGCGTCCACACCACCGTATGTCCTTGGGTAGCGAGTACAACATCCAGTTCTACTGGATGCGCTACTCTTAAGGATAGTGTGGTTTAGTGGTCTAAGGCGTCATGTGTTTTTGCTCACCATGAGGCGGGCCAAAGCAGCATGGGTTCGGCCCCTGGATAGTGCAGTGTTGTTAGTGATTATATATATATATATATATATATATAAGTGGGAGACGGCCGACTTGTTGAAAAAAAAAAAAAAATATATATATATATATATATATATGTGTGTGTGTGTATGTGTGTGTACTCACCTATTTTACTCACCTATTTGTGGTTGCAGGGGTCGAGACTCAGCTCCTGGCCCAGCCGCTTTTTGATGGCTACTAGGTCCTCTCTCTCTCCCTTCTCTATGAGCTTTATCATACCTCGTCTTAAAGCTATGTATGGTTCCTCCCTCCACTACCATATATAGCTTTAAGACGAGGTATTATAAAGCTCATGGAGAAGGGAGAGAAAGGACCTAGTAGCGATCAATGAAGCGGCGGGGCCAGGAGCTGAGTCTCGACCCCTGCAAAACTGGGTGTGTGTATGTGTGTTTATATGTATAATATGGAAGAGTTTAAAATATATAATGGCAATAATGATGATACATTTGGTTTTAATAAAGTCTAAAGTGAAGGTGTGACTGTTCGATTGTCTTTATTACTTTGTAGTTATATTTTTATGCTAGCATGCCAACTTATCTGTTACATTCTGCTCTTCAATGCTTTAATGATACTCGCTCTGAGTGATTTATGAAAAAATCTATCCTGGCACTGTTGATGTTTCCTGTTTTTTTTTAGAAAAGCTAATGCCACTTTTCTGTGTGTCTAGCTAATGATTATATATATGACGACATTTATACATGACTAAATCACACAAAAACCAGTAAAGTACTACTGCAAACTTTTCAATGGTTATGATTCCATTTCAAGTCCGTAAGTTTCCAGGATACTGCTAAAACTCAGAACTAGTCAACCACTGGTTGCCTAGTTCTGAGCCACAGACACTCGGTGTGTGTGAGGCGAGTGTAGCCTACCAGGCTACGGGACAACCCAAAAACTAATCCAATATAACTCCAACAGACTGCGAATACGTGTTGTTCTATACAGAGTTTTACATAGTTATACACTCCATACAGCTATATACAGAGCGTTACCTAATCATACACTCCATACAGCTCTATACAGATATTTACCTGGTCATACACTCCATACAGCTCTATACAGAGCAAAATATCTAAATAAAATGTTGTTCCTTAGCTCGTCTTCTTTACTGGTATAGGCAGTACCCCCCATTTAGCCAACCACGAGTAATGTTGCTACTGATGAATGCAACATATGTTGAAACGTTCCACCTTCTCAGCAGGCTTCTTCAGTCGTATACAGAGGTAATTTTACTGTTGGAGACACTGAAAAGAAGTGGAGAGATAATTTTAAGGTGTTCAGTCCCTTAGTTCAGTCGTGTGGTATTGTTGCAAGAATACGCAGAGCTTCATCGAGTCAACATGACATCAACATGACATCAACGTGCCTGGAGGAGGGTCTGTGACACAGGTTTCTTCTGTAACAAGTGTCTTTACAACACTTAATGTAACAGACATCAATGTTTTGTAACACAATAATGTATGTTCATTATTTGAGCAAAATATCGATTCAGTTAGTTTTCCTTATTTTTATTTTTCATTTTTTCCCCTCTTTCCTTCTATCCTTGATTCGTCCATTGTGTCACCCCCTCTTATATATATATATTTTTGCTCAGTTTTTCAATGTCTCATTCATTACTAGCCTCTCTCTTATCCTTCCCACTCCTAGAGACCTACACTTCATTTTCCCTATCCCTTATTCTTCCTCTTCCCCAGTCCCTCCCTCTTCCCCAGTCACTCCCTCTTCCCCAGTCCCTCCCTCTTCCCCAGTCCCTCCCTCTTCCCTAGTCCCTCTTTCCCAGTCCCTCCCTCTTCCCTAGTCCCTCTTTCCCAGTCCCTCCCTCTTCCCCAGTCCTCCCTCTTCCCCAGTCCCTCCCTCTTCCCTAGTCCCTCTTTCCACTCACGTCTTCCAGTCCCTCCTCTTCCCAGTCCCTCCTCTTCCCTAGTCCCTCCCTCTTCCCTAGTCCCTCTTCCCCAGTCCCTCCCTCTTCCCTAGTCCCTCTTTCACAGTCCCTCCCTCTTCCCCAGTCCCTCCCTCTTCCCCAGTCCCTCCCTCTTCCCCAGTCCCTCCCTCTTCCCCAGTCCCTCCCTCTTTACCAGGCCCTCCCTCTTTACCAGGCCCTCCACGTCTCCCAGGCCCTCCACGTCTCCCAGGCCCTCCACGTCTCCAAGGCCCTCCACGTCTCCCAGGCCCTCCACGTCTCCCAGGCCCTCCACGACTCCCAGGCCCTCCACGTCTCCCAGGCCCTCCACGTCTCCCAGGCCCTCCACGTCTCCCAGGCCCTCCACGTCTCCCAGGCCCTCCACGTCTCCCAGGCCCTCCACGTCTCCCAGGCCCTCCACGTCTCCCAGGCCCTCCACGTCTCCCAGGCCCTCCACGTCTCCCAGGCCCTCCACGTCTCCCAGGCCTTCCACGTCTCCCAGGCCCTCCACGTCTCCCAGGCCCTCCACGTCTCCCAGGCCCTCCACGTCTCCCAGGCCCTCTACGTCTCCCAGGCCTCCACGTCTCCCAGGCCTTCCACGTCTCCCAGGCCCTCCACGTCTCCCAGGCCCTCCACGTCTCCCAGGCCCTCCATCTCTATTTTGTCAAGTGATGGTGCATGTGGTTTCAACACTGTCTGATATATATGCCTATCCGTCTTTTCCTCTCTCTCCTTCCTGCCACTCTCAATCCTTCCCCCCTTCTCTATCCCATTTTCCTTCCTGGTACTCTCTGTCCCTCTTCTTTATTTCTTTCCACTCTACCCTACACACCTCTACTTAATAAGTCTCTTCCTCTTTTTTTAATACATTCATACCTATTTAACTGGTGTTTCCTCACGAACCTTACACCTTAACACTTCCTTCCATCCTTCCTTCTCCCCATTCAAAACCTCTTAAACCTTCCATCTTTTTCTTTTCCTTCCCCTCCACCCTCTTTCCGCCGCCTTCTTCTCGTTCTCTCTTTTCTCTTTCTCTTCCTCTTCCTCATCCTCCTCGCCCCTCCCTCTACTTATCATCATGACCTTCACTTTACTCAGTCATGCGCTAATGCTGCCTCCTCCATCATCCCTTCCTCTTCCGTCTTCCACTTCTCTCTTACTCTTCCCTCATTCTTCTTACTCTGTGTAGCCTATGGAGGCGTGTTAAGATGTTGGCAGGAGTGTGAAGAGAAGGGAGGGAGAGTGGTGGCAGGTGTGGGAGTGTGGTGGCAGGTGTGGGACTGTGGTGGCAGGTGTGGGACTGTGGTGGCAGGTGTGGGAGTGTGGCGGCAGGTGTGGGAGTGTTTATGGCAGGTGTGGTGGCAGGTGTGGGAGTGTGGTGGCAGGTGTGGGAGTGTGGTGGCAGGTGTGGGAGTGTGGTGGCAGGTGTGGGAGTGTGGTGGCAGGTGTGGGAGTGTGGCGGCAGGTGTGGGAGTGTGGTGGCAGGTGTGGGAGTGGCGGCAGATGTAGGAGTGTGGCGGCAGGTATGGGATTGTGGTGGCAGGCGTGGGAGTGTAGTGGCAGGTGTGGGAGGGTAGTGGCAGGCGTGGGAGAGTGGTGGCAGGAGTGGGATGGTGGTGGCAGGTGTGGGAGGGTGGAGGCAAGTGTGGGAAGGTGGTGGTAGGAGTGGAAGGGTGGTGGCAGGAGTGGGAGGGTTGCGGCAGGTGTGGGAGGGCGGTGTCAAGTGTGTGAGGGTGGAGGCAGGTGTGGGAGGGTGGAGGCAGGTGTGGGAGGGTGGAGGCAGGTGTGGGAGGGTGGAGGCAGGTGTGGGATGGTGGAGGCAGGTGTGGGAGGGTGGAGGCAGGTGTGGGAGGGTTGAGGCAGGTGTGGGAGGGTTGAGGCAGGTGTGGGAGGATGGAAGGTGTGGGAGGGTGGCAAGTGTAGGAGTGGAGGCAGGTGTGGGAGGTTGGTGGCAGGTGTAGGAGGATGGAAGCAGGTGTGGGAGGATGGTGGAAGGTGTGGGAGGGTGGTGGCAGGTGTGGGAGAGTGGAGGCAGGTGTAGGAGAGTGGAGGCAGGTGTTGGAGTGTTGTTATAGGTGTGGGAGTGTGGTGGCAGGTGTGTGAGGGTGGTTGCAGGTGTGGGAGGATGGAGGCAGGTGTGGGAGAGTGGTGGCTGGTGTGGGAGGGTGGTGGCAGGTGTGGGAGGGTGGTGACTGGTGTGGTTTGGGTGGGGACAGGTGTGGGAGGGTGGTGGCAGGTGTGGGAGGGTGGTGGCAGGTGTGGGAGGGTGGTGGCAAGTGTGGGATGGTGAAAGCAGGTGTGGGAGGATGATGGCAAATGTGGGAGGGTGGTGGCAGGTGTAGAGTGGTGGCAGGTGTAGGGTGGTGGCAGGTGTGGGAGGGGTGGAGGCAGGTGTGGGAGGGTGGTGGTAGGTGTGGGAGGGTGGTGGCAGGTGTGGGAGGATGGAGGCAGGTGTGGGAGGGTGGTGGCAGGTGTGGGAGGGTGGAGGCAGGTGTGGGAGGGTGGTGGCAAATGTGGGAGGGTGGTGGCAGGTGTGGGAGGATGGAGGCAGGTGTGGGAGGGTGGTGACAGGTGTGGGAGGGTGGAGGCAGGTGTGGGAGGGTGGAGGCAGGTGTGGGAGGGTGATGGCAGGTGTGGGAGGGTGATGGCAGGTGTGGGAGGGTGGTGGCAGGTGTGGGAGGGTGGTGGCAGGTGTGGGAGGGTGATGGAAGGTGTGGGAGGGTGATGGCATTTGTGGGAGGGTGATGGCAGGTGTGGGAGGGTGGTGGCAGGTGTGAGAGGGTGGTGGCAGGTGTGGAGGCAGGCGTCATGTAAGCACTTCCTCAATAACAGAGAAATATACAACAGAACAAAATCTTGGTAGACTGACGAAAGCGGCTAAATAGCAAACCAACAAAGAAAATAAGAAATGAATAAGTGGAGTAGAAGGCGAAAACAAGAAAATTATGGCCTGGCAGAAGGCTATTGAGGAGCGGAGGGTGAAGATGGTCAATAAGGCACCAGTGTTGAGTAAGGAGAGGCTCGCAAGAGCCTCCACCAAGATTGGACAACCCAACCTCGTAAATTATGCGATTTCTCAGGTACGACTTGAAGGAAGTTTCTTGATTTACGTTATTTAGGTTAGTTTATATTTTGTTTTTGAGATTGTCCTCTGTTAATAAAAAATAACTAATTATAACATATCACAACAGCAATAAATGAAATACGATGTCAAGGCTTGAAGGAAAAACGGGACTCACCGAACAGTCAGATAATCACTGTTTAAGACTCGTTAAAAAGCCAACCATTTGATTGTCTTGGCAATAGTGATATTGCTTGTTTTCAGGAGGACAGTCATGCTGGTACAAATAGTCCTCGCATATATAACAATAAAAATCCTTAAAAAAATTATAACAAGAAATTAATGTAGACATTGACGTGTTGTGCGAGTTGAATCCTGGAGGTAGGAAGTACAGTGCCTGCACGATGAAGAAAAAAATACGGATGTTACAATTCGGAAAGTCATTTGAACTGTAATGTTTGCGCACTTCTGGGAAGACATTTATTGAATAAATAATGGTGAATTTGTCTCTCTCTCTCTCGTATCACCCTCAACCCCCTCAAGAAAATTATGAGCCTTGTATCAAACCCGCCATGATATCCAGAAGATGTATATCAACACCCTCAAAAGGCCCAGAACTTTAGCTCAACACTTTCAGGTTCATTTATTGTTCAAAGCAAACGTCTGAATGGGGAAGAAATATGATGTAAGTGACTTTGACCGTAGAATGATTGTTGGTGCCAGACGGGGTGGTGCCAGACGGGGTGGTGTGAGAATCTCAGAAACTGGTGATCTCCTGGGAGTTTCACGCATAATAGTCTCTAGAGTTTACAGAGAATAGTGTGAAAAACACAAATCATCCAGTAAGTGGCAATTCTATGGACAAAAACGCCTTGTTTGTGAGAGAGGTCAGATGGGAATAGCCAGACTGGTTCAAGCCTCCTCCTCCTCGCTGCAACATTGATATGGGTGCGTACCATGGGGTTTTAAGAATGCTGGTACCACTATACTCTGATACATTCCTCTTTTTGCCTTTATGGATAACGTTCTTCGTCTCCACAGATGCTTAAGTGCACCACGTACTTCTTTACCTATCGTCAATTCTATGATTCACCTCATCTAGACCCGTCTACCGACAAGTCCACTCCCAAAAAACTGATAACCTTTACTTCCTCTATAATCCCTCCTTTCAATCTTATATATAACTTTTCATTGCCTTAAATTTTTGCTACTCTTATCACCTTGCTCTTTCCTCATTCAACAACTTTCCAACTTCTCTTCAGAATCTCAGTGTTGTATGCAAAAAGCAACTGTGACAACTCCCACTCTGTATTACATTCTTTATCTTTCAATCCCACACCTCTCCTCAAGAAAACCGTTTACAAATATGTTAAACAACAATGATGGCATCCCACATCCCTGTCTAAGACCTATTTTTACCAGAAAATAATTTCCCATCCTGGTACATACCCTAGAATGAGCCTCACTATACTCATAAAATTTCTTAACTGCTTTTAGTAACCTACAACTCATTCCATATACTTGCAACATCTGTCACATTGCTTCCCTAATTCACCCTATCATATGCCTTTTCTAAATCAATAAATGCAACAAAAACTTCCTTACCATTATCTAAATATTTTTCATTTATGTGTTTCAATGTAAACACGGTCTACATATCTATCCTTCCCAAAATCTTGTTCATCTGCAGTCCTGCTCTCTCACCCTTAATTCTTTCAACAATAACTCTACCATATACTTTATCTGGTATACCCAACAGACTTATTTCCCTATAATTCTTAGTCTCTTTTGTCCCCTTTGCCTTTATACAAAGATACTATGCATGTTCTCTGACAATCCCTTAGGTACCTTCCCCTTTCATTCAGTTATTGAATAAAATAAAGGTGGGGATATACTGCAAAAACTATATCCCCACCTGCCTTATACATTTCTGTCTTGATCCCATCAACCCCAGCTGCTTTACCTCCCTTTCATTTTACCCACTGCTTCACACACCCCCTCCACACTCATATCTGGCTCTTCCTAAAAGATGTTATACCTCCCTGTTCAATGCATGAAATCAATGCCTCCCTTTCTTCATCAACATTTAACAGCTCCTCAAAATATTCTCTCCCTCTTCCCAATAAATGCACTTCATCACTGAATAACTCCCCCTAGGCTTTCTCAATTTATAAATCTCACTCCAAAACTTTCTTATTTTCAGTAAATTTTGGTGACAAAAATCTAACCCAGTCTCTTAATTGCTCTCATTTGACTCACCCTTACCTCTCTCATAACCTCTTTTTTTTAT
Source organism: Cherax destructor (assembly GCA_009830355.1). Classification (NCBI taxonomy): domain Eukaryota; kingdom Metazoa; phylum Arthropoda; class Malacostraca; order Decapoda; family Parastacidae; genus Cherax; species Cherax destructor. The sequence continues at coordinate 9,662 of WNWK01018515.1, forward strand.
TACTTCTACTTTTGTAAAAAAACAACTCATGTGCTAACTTTTTCTCCCTTTCCACTCTCTTTACCTCGTCATTCCACCAATTGTTCCTCTTCCCTCCTGCACCCCCCCCCCCAACTATACCCACAAACTTCTGCTGCACACTAACATTCTTAAATTTACTCCATAATTCTTCGACCTCCTCCTCATTACCTATACTCTCACTAGCCCATCTTTCTTCCAACAATTGCTTATATCTTACCCTAACTTCCTCTTTTAATTTATAAACTTTCACTCCTCTCGTCCTGATGACATTCTACTTGTACCCCATCATCATTTTACTCTCACTGTAGCTACAACTAAATAATGATCTGATATATTTGTTGCTCCTCTAAAAATATCTACATCCAGAGGTTTACCCATCAGCCTTTTATCTACTAATACATAACTCACTGCCCTATATCATATCCCTCGTACTTATTTAGCCTCTTTTGTCTTAAAATACGTATTATCGATTACCAACCCTCTTTCTATACAAAGTTCAAATAAAAGACCCCCATTATCGTTTACTCCTGGTACTCCATACGTACCTACTTTGCCCTCTACAACAGTTTCTCCAACTTACGCATTTTCTTCCTCCACAAAAATTACTTTCTCATTTGGTTTAAAACTCCCTAAACTCTTGCTTAACATCTCCCAAAATTTCTCTCTCTCAGATGCGTAAACACTTAATGCATACAAGTTATCTCAGCTTAGTGTACGTCATGTTTTGTGACCAAATTATTCTAGGGTAGTGTAAATCAATCTTTATCTCCACGTCATCCCAGCTTTGTGCACACTAGTAAGGTTGGTTTTCAAGTTATCCCAGTTATGTGTTCATCTAGTGGTTGTATATAGAAGTTGTTCTAGTTTAGTGTTCTCTACAGACTGTTTACACAGACTAAGTATAGTGTTCATCACCTGGCTGTGTACACAGGTTGTGCCAGTAGAGTGCCTCCAGGATAGGTACACAGGTTATTTCCAGTTTAGTGTAGCTACGAACACTTGACTGCTAGCCAAGGAGGCATCCACTTTCAATTATTTTTATAATTTCTGCCTTCATCTCTTTGTACTCCGCAGCCCTGCACTCTTCGTCATCTGTTCATCTCTTTATATTCTCCTTATTCGTCGTCTTTTACCCACTTTTCCCCTCTGCTTTATGATTGTGTTGACACTCAACCAGCATCATCGGTCTTACTTTTATTTTTACAGCCAATTGTAAAATCGAAGATATTTTTCCGTCAGCCAGTCGTCAGCGTATGTAAATTTCTTCAGAGTATCTAATATACATTTATATCTCATCAATCAGTCAAGAGGAGGATTAAATTTCGAGGGTAGAACTCGCCCGTGTTTGTATTCCATTAGTGGGATCCAAATAGCTTTGTGTTGTGATGGTGAGTCTTCACTAGTGTTTACACTGCTCCACACTGCTCATAATATGCTCACCCTACACTGACTTTTCCTATTTATACTCCCTACTTTATCTAAGCTCCCATGATCTATCTTCTCCATGTTCCCATGATTTATCTTATCGATGTTTCCATGATCCATCTTACAAATGTTCTGTCTCATCAATGTCCCCATAATCTATCTCATCTGTGTTCCCATGATCACGGCAGAGTGGTGTTTCAGTAACAGAATTGGTTACAAACTCTTGTTAGTGTCGAGGCTCCTGGACTCTCGAGAACCACCACCATCAGTCCTTCCAGCAATCAATAACAAGCACATCTGCAGGTTTCACCTAAACAAATAACCTCATTGAAGTACTCAGGTGAGCAAGGTCACGTCAATGTCCAGTCACGAGCAAGGTCACGTCAATGTCCAGTCACGAGCAAGGTCACGTCAATGTCCAGTCACGAGCAAGGTCACGTCAATGGAATGACAAGCTTGGGCTACACAACTCGTTTAACAAGCCTTTTGAAAACAATTAGCTGGTACATAGGTCCAACCTTTCTCTCTCTTTCTCTCTCTCTCTCTCTATATATATATATATATATATATATATATATATATATATATATATATATATAGGTAATAGCTTGGTAGACAGCAACCACCCAGGGAGGTACTACCATCCTGCCAGGTGACTGTGAAACAGAAACCTGAAACTGTTTTACATGATGGTAGGATTGCTGGTGTCTATTTTTTCTGTCTCATAAACATGCAAGATTTCAGGTACGTCTTGCTACTTCTACTTACACTTAGGTCACGCTACGCAAACATGTACACGTTTATGTATACACACTCATCTGAGTTTTCTTTGATTTTATCTTAATAGTTCTTCTTCTTATTGCTTTTCCTTTCATATCCATGGGGAAGTGGAATAAGAATCTTTCCTCCGTAAGCCATGCGTGTTGTAAAAGTCAACTAAAATGCCGGGAACAATGGGCTAGTAACCCCTTTTCCTGTATAGCTTACTAAAAAGAAGAAGAAGAAAACCGTCAAAGTGAGATGTTTGAATGTGTGTGGATGTTGTGCGAATGATAAGAAAGAGATGATTGTAGATGTTATGAATGAAAAGAAGCTGGATGTCCTGGCTTTAAGTGAGACAAAGCTGAAGTGAGTAGGAGAGTTTCAGTGGGGAGAAATAAATGGGATTAGGTCAGGGGTTTCAAATAGAGTTAGAGCTAAAGAAGGAGTGGCAATAATGTTGAATAATCAGTTATGGCAGGTAAAGAAGGAATATAAATGAATAAATTTAAGGATTATGTGGAGTAAAATAAAGGTTGGATGTGAAAAGTGGGTTATAGTAAGTGTTTATGCACCTGGAGAAGAGAGAAGTGTAGAGGAGAGAGAGAGAGATTTTGGGAAATGTTGAGTGAGTGTGTGGGGAGTTTTGAACCAAGTGAGAGAGTAATTGTGGTTGGAGATTTTAATGCTAAAGTGGGTAAAAATGTTGTGGAGGGAGTAGTAGGTAAATTTGGGGTGCCAAAAATGGGGAACCATTAATTGAGCTATGTGTATAAAGAGGTTTGGTAATAAGTAATACATATTTTATGAAAAAGAGGATAAAAAATATACAAGGTATGATATAGCACGTAAGGAAAGTAGTTTGTTGGATTACGTATTGGTGGATAAAAGGTTGATGGGTAGGCTTCAGGATGTACATGTTTATAGAGGGGCAACGGATATATCAGATCATTATTTGGTTGTAGCTACAGTTAGAGTAAAAGGTAGGTGGGACAAAAAAAATGGCAACAGCAAGTAAGAGAGAGGTAAAAGTGTATAAACTAAGGGAGAAGGAAGTTAGGGTGAGATATAAGCAACTATTGGCAGAAAGGTGGGCTAGTGCAAGTATGAGTAGTGGGGGGGGGGGGGTTGAAGAGAGTTGGGATAGTTTTAAAAATGCAGTATTAGAAATTGGGGCAGAAGTTTGTGGCTATAGGAGGGTGGGTGCAGGAGGAAAGAGGAGTGAGTGGTGTAATGAAGAAGTAAAGGGTGTTATAAAAGAGAAAAAGGTAGCTTATGAGAGGTTTTTACAAAACAGAAGTGTTAATAGAAGAGCAGAGTATATGGAGAGTAAAAGAAAGGTGAAGAGAGTGGTGATAGAGTGCAAAAGAAGAGCGGATGAAAGAATGGGAGAGGCTCTGTCAAGAAATTTTGCTGAAAATAAGAAAAAAAATTGGAATGAGATAAACAAGGTAAGAAAGCCTAGGGAACGAATGGATTTGTCAGTTAAAAACAGAGTAGGGGAGTTAGTAGATGGGGAGCTGGAGGTATTGGGTAGATGGCGCGAATATTTTGAGGAACTTTTTAAATGTCGATGAAAAAAGAGAGGCGGTAATTTCATGTACTGGCCAGGGAGGTACACCATCGTTTAGGAGTGAAGAAGAGCAGGATGTGAGTGTGGGGGAGGTGCGTGAGGCATTACGTAGAATGAAAGGGGGTAAAGCAGCTGGAATTGACGGAATCATGACAGAAATGTTAAAAGCAGGGGAGAATATAGTGCTGGAGTGGTTGGTATTTTTGTTTAATAAATGTATGAAAGAGGGGAAGGTACCTAGGGATTGGCAGAGAGCATGTATAGTTCCTTTATATAAAGGGAAGGGGGATAAAAGAGTGTAAAAATTATAGGGGAATAAGTTTACTGAGTATACCAGGTAAAGTGTATGGCAGGGTTATTATTGAAAGAATTAGAGGTAAGACAGAGAGTAGGATTGCAGATGAGCAAGGAGGCTTTAGAGTGGGTAGGGGATGTGTAGATCAAGTGTTTACAGTGAAGCATATATGTGAACAGTATTTAGATAAAGGTAGAGAAGTTTTTATTGCATTTATGGATTTAGAAAAGGCATATGATAGAGTGGATAGGGAGCAATGTGGCAAATGTTGCAAGTGTATGGAATAGGTAGTAAGTTACTGAAGGCTGTAAAGAGTTTTTATGAGGATAGTGAGGCTCAGGTTAGGGTGTGTAAAAGAGAGGAAGATTACTTCCCGGTAAAAGTAGGGCTTAGACAGGGATGTGTAATGTCACCATGGTTGTTTAATATATTTATAGATGGGGTTGTAAAAGAAGTAAATGCTAGGGTGTTGGGGAGAGGGGTGGGATTAAATTATGGAGAATTAAATGCAAAATGGGAGTTGACACAGTTACTTTTTGCTGATGATACTGTGCTTATGGGAGATTCTAAAGAAAAGTTGCAAAGGTTAGTGGACGAGTTTGGGAGAGTGTGTAAAGGTAGAAAGTTAAAAGTGAACATAGATAAGAGTAAGGTGATGAGGGTATCAAACGATTTAAATAAAGAAAAATTGGATATCACATTGGAGAGAGGGATTATGGAAGAAGTAAATGTTTTCAGATATTTGGGAGTTGACGTGTCAGTGGATGGGTTTATGAAGGATGAGGTTAACCATAGAATTGATGAAGGAAAAAAGGTGAGTGGTGCGTTGAGGTATCTGTGGAGACAAAAAACGTTATCCATGGAGGCAAAGAAGGGAATGTACGAAAGTATAGTGGTACCAACACTCTTATATGGGTGTGAAGCATGGGTTGCAAATGCTGCAGCGAGGAGGAGGCTGGAGGCAGTGGAGATGTCCTGTCTAAGGGCAATGTGTGGTGTAAATATTATGCAGAAAATTCGGAATGTGGAAATTAGGAGAAGATGTGGAATTACTAAAAGTATTTGTCAGAGGGCTGAAGAGGGGTTGTTGAGGTGGTTTGGTCATTTAGAGAGAATGGATCAAAGTAGAATGACTTGGAGAGCGTATAAATCTGTAGGGAAAGGAATGCGGGGTAGGGGTAGTCCTAGAAAAGGTTGGAGGGAAGGGGTAAAGGAGGTATTGTGGGCGAGGGGCTTGGACTTCCAGCAAGCATGTGTGAGCGTGTTAGATAGGAGTGAATGGAGACGAATGGTTTTTGGGACATGACGATCTGTTGGAGTGTGAGCAGGGTAACATTTTGTGAAGGTATTCAGGGAAACCAGTTAATTGATTTAGTTGGACTTGAGTCCTGGAAATGGGAAGTACAATGCCTTCACTTTAAAGGAGGGGTCTGGGATAGTGACAGCTGGGAGGGACTTTTCTCAGCTGTCGTATCTGAGCTCCTCTGCAAAGACAGTGATTATGTATGAGTGTGGTGAAAGTGTTGAATGATGATGAAAGTATTTTCTTTTTGGGGATTTTCTTTCTTTTTGGGTCACCCTGCCTCGGTGGGAGACGGCCGACTTGTTGAGAGAAAAAAAAAAAAAAAAAAAAATTATATATATATATATATATATATATATATATATATATATATATATATATATAGCGTGCCGAATAGGTAAAACTGGTCAATTAGAAAGAACTCATTTGAAATTATGCCCTTTCTAAAATTTTCTCTTATACGTTTAAAGATATATTTTTTCATTTGTTAATGTAAAAATTTATAATTTTGTACCAAAAGAACCTTAGAAAACTTACCTAACCGTATTATAACTAGCGCAATTTAATTAAGCTTAATCCAACTAAATATATTTTAAAAAGTTTACAATAATTTAATAATAAACAAACATTGGAATAAAAAAAATTTGTTATGTTCAGAATGTTTTTTGCATAATTATTGCATACACAAATTTTTGCTTGCCTTATTCGACAAGAATAGCGTTGCTATTTAAGCCAAAATCGCAAGTGTTACCTATTCGGCACGACATATATTTATATATTTATATATATACACACAAACACACCGTACTTATTGAAATTATACTATTTATAAATTATAGCTATGAATAAAGGACAAAAAATGGTAAAAATTACGTACATTTGTATAACCAGATTATGTACGTAACTATGTGAGGTCTGCTGAGTTACGGAGGTGTGGGGGATGATGATGATGATGAAAATAACGATAATGATGGATATGATGATGAAGTAAGATCTCTTGAATGGCGGTGGTGTGGGATAATAATGATGGTAACTACAAGCTCTCCCTAGTGACTTACGAGGCGTCCTCCACTGCCTCTCCTAACTACCCCACTCATCATGGGTAAACTTAACGTGTCCTCATAATGGTGCCTCAACTGATAAATAATTAGTGTGGATTGCCCTGATGTGTTTTGGTGTGAAGTGTACTTCCCTGTTGCTAGGTATCACCATAGTGGACCCTAAAGTGGTTGCCTGATCTTCTTATCTTTATTTTCCTTCCTCTTAACACGAAGTTTCATTTAGATCGGTTTCAAATTTTTTGAACTCTAGGAACAATTGGCATGCGAAAGTGTCAAGTGTGCAGGTAAACATCTACCAATGTTGTGTGGGAAATATTGTGAAATTTTGATTCCCGTTTATTATATTTGTGAACAGTTTCAATATTTAATGGCATCTTACGACCAGGTATGTTTAGGTACGATGTGTCAGGAAACCAGACGCGAGTCTTAGTCACATGATGACAAACCTCTGGAGGTTTTGGTCATGTGACCGAGGCCTTCCACTGGCTTACCCGTCCACCTCTTTAAAAGTTACGGCCAGAATGGTACCAGGATATATATTAAAAACTAACAACTCAGGACAACGTTTCACTCAGGGTAGAGTTTTATCAGACGTTTCGCTCACTGATGAGCTTTATCAAATGAGCGACACTGTGCCAATAAATGCTTGTTGTGAACATATTTTTGAAGAGGCGCTAAACCCGTAGGAGTCGTATAGCGCTTGGGGAATGGAAAATAAATATGGTTTGACCTAATGGAAAGGGAGGTTAGCCTCCAGTGCCGTGGATCAAGAATCTTTTAATAGCATCAAATAACCTCCCATAACTATTTTGTTTAAAATTTCTAGTTTCCTCTGTAACGTCCAAGTTAGTTGTGATGTGTTCAGTGATGTGTTCAGTTACGGAGCTGTGACGTTCATTCTCAACTCGTATATACCTAAACCTTCAATAGTTTATAAATAAAGAAATAAAAAGCAGCTGACATAAATGAAAGGCTGACATTTCAAGCGATCAGCTTGAGCATGTCAGCCATGTTACGTTCCCTCTCACCTTGAGCACGTCAGCCATGTTACGTTCCCTCTCACCTTGAGCACGTCAGCCATGTTACGTTCCCTCTCACCTTGAGCACGTCAGCCATGTTACGTTCCCTCTCACCTTGAGCACGTCAGCCATGTTACGTTCCCTCTCACCTTGAGACGTCAGCCATGTTACGTTCCCTCTCACCTTGAGCACGTCAGCCATGTTACGTTCCCTCTCACCTTGAGCACGTCAGCCATGTTACGTTCCCTCTCACCTTGAGCACGTCAGCCATGTTACGTTCCCTCTCACCTTGAGCACGTCAGCCATGTTACGTTCCTTGTTCCTGGCTTCTACCACGATGCTGCAGTTTTGAATTGTTCTCAGGTTGTTATATAGTGAAGCTGCCTCCAATATCAGGTCACCATTAATAACATACGGTATATCTCCTATACTCTCTCCTCGTTGAGTGTCCCGAGATAATGTTGGGTGCCATGTGACACATCATTTAAAGGTTTTCTACACACAACAGATGTAGAGTCCCGAGATAATGTTGGGTGCCATGTGTGTAGAAAGTGCAGGCATTGTACTTCCCATTTCCAGGACTCAAGTCCAACTAAATCAATTAACTGGTTTCCCTGAATCCCTTCACAAAATATTACCCTGCTCACACTCCAACAGATCGTCATGTCCCAAAAACCATTCGTCTCCATTCACTCCTATCTAACACGCTCACACATGCTTGCTGGAAGTCCAAGCCCCTCGCCCACAATACCTCCTTTACCCCTTCCCTCCAAACTTTTCTAGGACTACCCCTACCCCGCCTTCCTTCCCCTACAGATTTATACGCTCTCCAAGTCATTCTACTTTGATCCATTCTCTCTAAATGACCAAACCACCTCAACAACCCCTCTTTAGCCCTCTGACAAATACTTTTAGTAACTCCACATCTTCTCCTAATTTCCACATTCCGAATTTTCTGCATAATATTTACACCACACATTGCCCTTAGACAGGACATCTCCACTGCCTGCAGCCTCCTCCTCGCTGCAGCATTTGCAACCCATGCTTCACACCCATATAAGAGTGTTGGTACCACTATACTTTCGTACATTCCCTTCTTTGCCTCCATGGATAACGTTTTTTGTCTCCACAGATACCTCAACGCACCACTCACCTTTTTTTCCTTCATATTCTCAATAAGAAAGTATGTAAAAAAACGTAGATCTACGTTTGGAGTGCTACACAAGCAAACATGGATCTATGTTTGGACAGTTTAAGGGTTAAAGGCTTTCTACACACAACAGATGTGCTTAAGGAATGTTTTCTCACATTCCATAAGATTCGTGGCATCACACACTTTTGCAAGACAGTGGTGCACTGTACCATATGTCAAAACTGGTCAAGAAATAGTTGCAAGAGAAATATAATAATGTCATTCAGGGAAGAGCATTTATCTGAATCACATCGAAAATTGCTGTAGGAAAATGAAAGGAAAACTCCATTACAAAAACACATCAAAGTCAAACTTGACTAAGAGATAAAAATTTGGAGTAAAAAATACAGACTTGACTTACATTTAAAAAACTTTCGGATTCTATGCATAACTGCATGAATTTGATCAAAATCATATGGAAACATGACCAAATGTTTAAAAACGAAATTAGGTAATTCTTACCCTTTATCCTGTGTTATTAGAAACTGCTTTGAAATCTGGCAGTGGCCCAACATCATGCGTGGAGTCGATGGTTCATTTCTACCCTTGGCTCTACCATAAATTTCGTTGCAAACTTCTGCGCGTACTCCAGTTTCTAGATATGCTTCTTTATCAGGCGTGGGCTCCATGCTGGTGCTGCATACTCAAAAGATGGGTTTGACAAATGTGGTTTCGTGAATTACTTTTTATTGAGATTCCTGAAAACAAAGCTTACATTTGCCAAACGCGCCATTGTTGCAGAGGTTATTTGGCTGATGTGCGCCTCTGGTGATATGCTCGGCACTATGCTCACAACGATGTCCTCCTTGAGTGAGGTTTTGCGCTTTTGTTCCCTGAGCATTTACTTAGCTCTGGTTTTCTCTGCCCTTCCTATTTTTATTGTCTTGCATCTGACGCAGCTTATTTCCTGGCAACACTTGTCAGACCACTGCTGCGGTCAGTCTAGGTTATTTACAGCCAATCCTTGTCCTCACACACTTTTATAATCCTCATTAACTTCACATCTGTGAACAAGGTACGTCAGGAATTTACTGATAGTCCTCACGTGAGATAGATGGCAGTCGTACTCAATGCATAGCCTCAACAGAACTTCCGCAATCTGCCCTTTTCCAGGTACTCACAGATATTTTCGGCATGTAGTTCACGTACATCAGAAACAGTACTGTCCCCAGTAGGGTGTGTGGGACCACACTGATCCACCAGGAGGCCTGGTCATAGACTGGGCCGCGGGGGCGTTGATCTCCGGAATACCCTCCAGGTAGACACCTGTCGCAGCCTCCTTAGAACCTGGCCTCCACAGTGGCATCTTCGTACCTAACCTCCCTAGAACCATCCCAGCATCGGGCCTCCCCAGTACATGGCCTCCCCTGCACGTGGCCTTCCCAGCACCTGGCCTTCCTAGCACCTTGCCTCCCCAGCATCCTTCACACTCCGAGTTCGTCACATTAATAAATTATTTGGTTAATCTTAGTTCCCACGCTGGCAGACTCCTCAGGGGAAGGTTTATTTGAATTCTTGGAGCTTAATTAATTGTTTGTTCTCCAATTTGCATATTATCTATTTAAATGCAACTCTCTGCTTGTCCTGAGATAACTGGAGAGGTCTAGCTCTCTGCTTGTCCTGGGAATGTGTTACGCTCTGCTTATACTGAGCTAACTAGCAATATTTACTTCCTGGGAGATAGCTGAGAATGTATTGCTCTCAGCTCCTCCTGGGATAGCTGAGAATGTGTTATTCTCAGCTTGTACTGAGATAATTGGCAACGTCTTGCTCCTGAAACATAGCTAAGAATGTGTTGATGTTTGTCCTGGGAAAGCTGATACTGTGTGATACAAGGTACTGGCCCAGTACCTTGTATCGGACGTGAAAATTTAGATATCCGCGGATGCGGATGTATATGAGGATGTCTTACTTATTTTGCGGATGCACATGCGGATATCTGTTTACAGTAAAATGCGGATGTGGATGTAAGAAATTGTGCGGATGTTCCGCGGATGCGGATATCAGATACATCTCTAGTACTGGGTACCTCGTAGTCACACATTTCCCTCTAACACCAACATAATATCATTCTAAACACTAATTCTTTAGTCTCTATGGTAAGAAAACACTGTTGTTTTCCGGGTCTGAGCTGGGGAGTGTTTGGAGGTATCTGATCAATCAGGCTTTTGCTGATTCCTTAGTATTTAACAAGTCAACAAACTGAAGTTACTTCCAGCTCTGCTTCTTCAAGAGTAGTAACTTCAATATACTGTGTGTATATATATATATATATATATATATATATATATATATATATATATATATATCGTTCCGAATAGGTAAAACTGGTCAATTAGCAAGAACTCATTTAAAATTGAGTCCAAAAGAAGATTAGAAAACTTACCTAACCTTATTATAACAAGCGAAATTTAATTTAGCCCAATCCAACTAAATATATTTTAGTTAAGTTTAAAATAATTTAATAATAAACAAACACAATGAAACATTTTTTCGTTAGGTTCAGAACGATTTTTGCGAAATTATTGCATACACAAATTTTCGCTTGCCTTATTCGGCAAGAAGAGCGTTGCTATTTAAGCCAAAATCGCAGATTTTACCTATTTGGCACGACATATACATATATATGCGTGACGTCACCATATTTAATATACTATTTATAGATTGGGTTGTAAAAAATAAGACACTCGTGCAACACTTGGGTATCTAGGATGCCGGGGAGATGTGTGTGGGATTAAAATATACAGATTCTAATAATAGTGGGACTTGTTACAGTTGCTCTTTGCTGATGACACTGTGCTTTTTGGAGATTCTGAAAAGAAGTTGCAAAAGTTGGTGGACGAATTTACGAGGGGTATGTAAAAGAAGAAAATTAAAAGTGAACAAAGCAAAGAGCACGGTGATGAAAGTAACAAAAAAATTAGGCAATGAAAGACTTGATATTAGATTGGAAGGAGGGAGTTTGGCGGAAGTGAATGTGTTCAAATATCTGGGAGTAGACTTTTTAGCTGACGGTTCTATGAAAGATGAGGTGAACCATAAAATTGATGAAAGGGGAAAAGGTGGGTGGTGCACTGAGGCATCTTATATGTATCTCTTATGCTGACTGCTGCCTACTGGCTCAGGCAGTATACTACTTCTATTCATCATGGCTTTCCTTCCTGTTCATAAAATGAGAAACTGTTGAAACAGTTGACTTAAAACTTGTTTGCACATTTACTAAATTAAAGGCACGAAAAGAAATATTTTTAACAGAACCGTGGCTTCTTATGTCTATATAATGTGTAATAATGATCTTATTCATCTAAACGTCTTATGACGTAAGCATCGTGACGTGATTTCTTGGGAATATACAGCTTTTACATAAACTATATCTCGGTTGTTTACTGCATGAATATAATAATGATGCAATAATAGTAGGTTATAAGAGAGAGAAAAATGTTTTAAAAACGTCTTTTGTCTTTTATAAGTTGCCTTAAAATAAAACTTAACGGGAAACTGTTCCACTCACATTCACTTCGCTGAGTTATTGTAGTAACAATAAGTGTTTGTTTACATGAATGAAGTACTGAAGTCACAAGATGAAATATGTGTCATCGATGGTGTTTCCACAGACAAAAACAAATCATCTCAGTCTTACTGTATCTACATTAACTTATAAAACAATACAAGAGAAGAGCACAACTGAGGACTTGCCTCAGGGCCTGAACAGCCTTGCGCCGGTCTTGTATCATGACGACAATCTACAAACTATTCAGCGAATGACAACTACTAAATTTTGTACCAACAAAACAAAATCGTTCCTGAAATATAGTATCAGAAATCAAACCGAGAAACTACTCTTTCAACAGTAACAGTGATAATAAATGTCTTCTCACTCCATAAACTTTAGTACAAGGCTAAATAAAATATTTACAATGTATAGTATAAAAAAAAAAAATGAATGCCTTAACTGTTGAAAATATGTGGATCGGCTTAATGGTCCTTGCCCCAACATTCATTTATGATTTAACACTAACGACAAGCTCCCGTTCATGGGTCAGTCTCCCCATGTGGCCGCAGAAGTGAAAAAGAATGTTAATTCCTCAGGTAGTGTAACCAGGATACTTATTTTCCTTCCGCTTAACAGCGGATAAAAGTTGAAGAGTAAGCGGGTACTCACCAGCACGTGAGGCTCTCCTTCGTAATCCACGTAGCCAATGAGCAGATCCGCGCCTTCCATGGTGCCGTTGGGGGAGATGCCCAGCGCAACGTAACCCAGAGTCCGTCCCTGGATCTGCGGAGACAACACGCACCATTTTAACTCACCTTTCTGCATTCATATCCATTATTCGTATGAATTATGCCTGAGTAAATAAGAGCCTTGATTAAGGAGGGGAAGAGTGAGACAGAGAGAGAGAGGATAGGAGCATGAAGTTATGAAGTTGATTGTTATTGTAATGGGAAAAACAAAATTTGTTTGCTATGAACTTGATATTAAAGTAGTTGTGTGTGACCCGTGCACAACCTGGTGTGTGTGACCGTGCACGACCTGGTGTGTGTGACCGTGCACGACCTGGTGTATGTGACCGTGCACGACCTGGTGTATGTGACCGTGCACGACCTGGTGTGTGTGACCGTGCACGACTGGTGTGTTACCGTGCACGACCTGGTGTGTGACCGTGCACGACCTGGTGTGTGTGACCGTGCACGACCTGGTGTGTGTGACCGTGCACGACCTGGTGTGTGACCGTGCACGACCTGGTGTATGTGACCGTGCACGACCTGGTGTATGTGACCGTGCACGACCTGGTGTATGTGACCGTGCACGACATGATAAATTAGACACTTGTGCAAAACTTGGGTATCTTTGGAAACCCCAGGATGAGACCCACACCAGCGGCTAACACCCTGGGACATCTAGTGTCTTAAGGAAACAGGCCCTAATGTTTCCACCCGTACCGGGGATCGAACCACGGATTTCAGTGTGCGAGCTGAGTGCGCTACCAACCAAGCTAAGGAGACACCGTACTGAACACAGTACGTTCTTGCTTCTCCTGAGACCCGCCGCCTCTGACCATCTAGGTTTCCCACTCCTCACCTCTAGTAGTATAAGACTGATCATCTCAAAACTCTACCTGGAAGTGGATGGACTGACCACATCATCTTTACCTCTCCAGTGCGTCTCTTGGCACCTCTGTATCCGACTGAGGAAACGTTTTGCCTTCACACTTTCACACTAGAAGAAACGTTTCGGAATTCAAGATGTCCAAGTGTTGCACATGCGTCTTGTTCATCCATCAGGGAGGAGGTGGGAAGATTATTATTATTATTATTATTATTATTATCAAAAGAAGCGGTAAACCACAAGGGTTGGAGGTGGGAAGAGACAAGCGTAGAAGTTAGAAGAGTGGAGAAGAGGAACGAGGGGGGAGGAGAGCTAGGAAAGGGGGAGAAGAAGGTTTGGGGAGAGTAGAAGAGGAGAGACGAGTAATGGGGAGAGTAGAAGAGGGAGATGAGAAAAGAAGTGGTGAAGGGAGAAAAGGAGCGGGAAGGAGAGTAGACAGTGTTCCGTAGCTCGAGCGCTAGCGCACTCAGCTCACACACTGAGGTCCGGAGTTCGAATCTCCGGTACGGCTGGAAAACATTAGGACGTCTTTCCTTAAGACGCCTGTTGTCCCTGTTCACCTATAAGTATAAAATGGGTACATGGGTGCTAGTAGACTGGTGTGGGTCGCATCCTGGGACAAAATTGACCTAATTTGCGGGAAATGCTCAGCATAACAAGCGGCTTTCTATATAGTAGTATGTCATTGATGTCAGCAAGCCTGTATACCTTGTACATGTACTTGTAGAAATAAAGGTATTATTATTATTATTGATAGACAGAAGTGGAGAGATTCGAAGAGAAGCGGAGAGTAGAGGGCGGGGATAGGAGACACAGGGCGGGGATAGGAGACACAGGGCGGGGATAGGAGACACAGGGCGGGGATAGGGGACACAGGGCGGGGATAGGAGATACAGGGCGGGGATAGGAAACACAGGGCGGGGATAGGAAACACAGGGCTGGGATAGGAGACACAGAGCGAGGATAGGAGACACAGGGCGGGGATAGGAGACACAGGGCGGGGAGGGGAAAGGGAAGTAAAAGGACGGCGAGGAATAACATTAACTCATGAATATTTTTGAATGTGAATGCGCTGTGTCTGGTCCTCCTGGTGCTTAAACGGTCTTCACTCTCCAGTCCCACAGGATGACCCTCCAGCCCAGCCCCGCCGCCATGATGCTCACTTGTTTTACATCCGCCTCTTAGAACACTGTGCACACGCTTCTCCGCTCTCACATCTTTCAAGTTTCTGTTCCAGTCACTATTTTTATGAACACTACGTCGTTGATTGTCCACTGATTGAACACAGACACTATAATAACATACGTACGTCATAGCATTTTATTAATGCAACTAAGATATAAACTATTTTAAGTAAATATCTTTACTTTGCTGGCAAAAGATGAGACAATTTTAGATACAAATCCAGATGTGCTCCGGTTTAATAGCTTTTTGGGGGCCTAGGTCCTAGGCCTTTCGTGTATCCATATGGTCTTGCACTACCATCCACAGCATGAATATGGGGTGCACAATAAACCAGCCACTCTGAGGGCAAAACCTCATTTTTTGGGGGGTTCATCCATAGAATGTCTCATCCATCTCCATTTTTTCTTGCTTACTCCACTGACTGTTTCATCCATCTCCTCTTGGTTACTCACTGTTTCATCCATCTCCTCTTGGTTACTCCACTGTTTCATCCATCTCCTCTTGGTTACTCCACTGTTTCATCCATCTCCTCTTGGTTACTCCACTGTTTCATCCATCTCCTCTTGGTTACTCCACTGTTTCATCCATCTCCTCTGGTTCCCACTGTTTCATCCATCTCCTCTTGGTTACTCCACTGTTTCATCCATCTCCTCTTGGCTTACTCCACACTGTTTCATCCATCTCCTCTTGGTTACTCCACTGTTTCATCCATCTCCTCTTGGTTACTCCACTGTTTCATCCATCTCCTCTTGGTTACTCCACTGTTTCATCCATCTCCTCTTGGTTACTCCACTGTTTCATCCATCTCCTCTTGGTTACTCCACTGAATTTCATCCATCTCCTCTTGGTTACTCCACTGTTTCATCCATCTCCTCTTGGTTACTCCACTGTTTCTTCTTGGTTCTTTTCATCCATTTGGTACTCCATACATCCGTATGACTTCTTTGGTTACCCACTGTTTCATCCATCCTCTGGTTACCCAATCCATCTCCTCTTGGTTACTCCACTGTTTCATCCATCTCCTCTTGGTTACTCCACTGTTTCATCCATCTCCTCTGGTATCACTGTTTCATCATCTCTGGCTAGTTCATCATCTTGGTACTCACTGATGCATTCTTTAGGTTATCAGGCTATGCTCCTATGGTTGCTCATGCCATCCATCTCCTCTGGTTACTCCACTGTTTCATCCATGCCCTCTGAGTACGCCACTGTTCATCATCTCTGGTACCACTGTTTCATCCATCTCCTCTGGTTACTCCACTGTTTCATCCATCTCCTCTTGGTTACTCCACTGTTTCATCCATCTCCTCTTGGTTACTCCACTGTTTCATCCATCTCCTCTTGGTTACTCCACTGTCATCCTCCGTATCCATCTCCCTCTTGGTCACTGTTACTCCTACTGTTCTCATTTGTTATCATGTTCCATCTCCTCTTGGTTGCACTCCACTGTTTCATCCATCTCCTCTTGGTTACTCCACTGTTTCATCCATCTCCTCTTGGTTACTCCACTGTTTCATCCATCTCCTCTTGGTTACTCCACTGTTTCATCCATCTCCTCTTGGTTACTCCACTGTTTCATCCATCTCCTCTTGGTTACTCCACTGTTTCATCCATCTCTCTTGGTTACTCCACTGTTTCATCCATCTCCTCTTGGTTACTCCACTGTTTCATCCATCTCCTCTTGGTTACTCCACTGTTTCATCCATCTCCTCTTGGTTACTCCACTGTTTCATCCATCTCCTCTGGTTACTCACTGTTTCATCCATCTCCTCTTGGTTACTCCACTGTTTCATCCATCTCCTCTTGGTTACTCCACTGTTTCATCCATCTCCTCTTGGTTACTCCACTGTTTCATCCATCTCCTCTTGGTTACTCCACTGTTTCATCCATCTCCTCTTACTTGTTTATCCATCTCCTCTGGTTACTCCACTGTTTCATCCATCTCCTCTTGGTTACTCCACTGTTTCATCCATCTCCTTGGTTCTCCACTGTTTCATCCATCTCCTTGGTTACTCCACTGTTTCATCCATCTCCTCTTGGTTACTCCACTGTTTCATCCATCTCCTCTTGGTTACTCCACTGTTTCATCCATCTCCTCTTGGTTACTCCACTGTTTCATCCATCTCCTCTTGGTTACTCCACTGTTTCATCCATCTCCTCTTGGTTACCCACTGTTTCATCCATCTCCTCTGTTTCCACTGTTTCATCCATCTCCTCTTGGTTACTCCACTGTTTCATCCATCTCCTCTTGGTTACTCCACTGTTTCATCCATCTCCTCTTGGTTACTCCACTGTTTCATCCATCTCCTCTTGGTTACTCCACTGTTTCATCCATCTCCTCTTGGTTACTCCACTGTTTCATCCATCTCCTCTTGGTTACTTCCACTAGTTTCATCCATCTCCTCTTGGTTACTCCACTGTTTCATCCATCTCTCTGGTTATCACTGTTTCATCCATCTCTCTGGTTACTCCACTGTTTCATCCTTCTCCTCTTGGTTACTTCACTGTTTCATCCATCTCCTCTTGGTTACTTCACTGTTTCATCCATCTCCTCTTGGTTACTCCACTGTTTCATCCATCTCATCTTGGTTACTTCACTGTTTCATCCATCTCCTCTTGGTTACTCCACTGTTTCATCCATCTCCTCTTGGTTACTCCACTGTTTCATCCATTGTTACGCACATTGTGACTGAGTTTTGTACACATGAAAGGTGAAGGAAGGTAAATAAAGGTTATAATACAATATTATCTTCACTTGGAATTCACAATAAAGATTAATAACTAGCAACACGAATTTTCCCATATCACCGATCCTTAATATTTTTTAGCATTTATTTCGTGTGTGGGGGGGGGGCTGACGTGGTTGAGTTTCGGCGCCCCCCCCCTCCCTTTTAACTGTTCATTACTGTGGTCTCTCCATCTTTTGTGCGGGACTCCTAATATACCTGTTTAAGCTATGTATGGAGCTCACCTTCCCCACGTCTTCGTCCAGGCCATCCCACTTCCATAAAAACCTGAGGCTGAAGAAATGCTTTCTGACATCCTCTGACTAGCGTCTCTCTAGCTTCCAGCTGTGCCCTCGTGTACCCGTTTCTAGTCTGTCACAATGCATCCCTCTCCACCCTACCATTTCCTCTGAGTATTTTGTACATCATTATCTATTCTATGGTCTTTATATCCTCTAATGTAATCAGTTTACAACTCCCCCTCAGTCTCTCCTCGTTGTTTAACCAATGTAGCACCAGACGTAATCAGGGGGATGAGGGTTCCACGCTGGAGTTGCATATTCACAAAAAGACTTGATATTTCGTCTATATGGTCACTAATGTCTCTTCAGATTGCTGAAAGCGAATCTCATGACTCCCCAGTCACCTATTCGCTACAGATTGCTCGGTTTATGTGCCCCTTTGACGGTAAGCTCACTCCCTTGAACGAGGTTTGCAACCTCTTTCTTGATCCTCTTTCAGGACCTTGCATTTGCAAATGCAGTATAATGCGAACCCTTATTGATAACGTTTTGCCCACACAGTGGGATTTATCAAGTTACCAACAGATGTACCTGTGAAGAGAGGATGTGCGTATATATAGTGAGTGTGTTGACGTCACGTCAGGTGACGTATGTGTTATGGGGTTCTTTTCATAGATTTGGTAATATTAACAGACGATGAGCTTGGGTTTTGGTAGCGTTTAATGAGGCGTTGGATATATGGGAGCTGAGAGCCTATGCCTGTGTCCGTCTCGTATGCCTACCCCAAGGGAACTGCTCGAGGGGCCGCACGGCACTGAGACATTCAAAAGGCAGGCCTATGATTGGCTGATGCCAGATCACATGGGCAGAGGTTGGAAATCACGTGAACAGCCGTTATAAGTACAACCGTACACGTATGTTGGAGCCTGATAACAGGCTCCAACATACGACAAATAAATGGCTGAGAAGAGGTTGAGTATGATAATGTGTAATAATGTTGGTAGAATTACCGACAATATGTTAGGTAATAAGACACATAAGAACATAAGAAGGAACACTGTAGCAGGCCTACTGGCCCATGCGAAGCAGGTCCAAGTCTCCAACCGGCTTAAGCCAATGCCCCGACCCAGCCAGGTCAGGTTACATTCACTTGAGGAAGGAGCACTGCATCTAACCTAGTAGCACAAGCTAGTCAGGACCAACTCACACCCACCCACACCCCACCTGGAAATAACCCTCTCCAGGTAGTCAGGTCACTTTCACTTAAGGAATTAGTACCGCATCCGACCTAGTAGCACAAGCTAATCAGGTCCAACTTGCACCCACCCACACCCACTCATGTATTTTTCTAACCTATTTTTAAAACTACACAATGTCTTAGCTTCTATGACGGTACTCGAGAGTTTGTTCTACTCATCCACAACTCTATTACCAAACCAGTGCTTTCCTATATCCTTCCTGAATCTGAACTTTTCCAACTTGAAACCATTGCTGCGAGTCCTGTCTTGGCTGGATATTTTCAGCACGCTAATGTGACTAATGTGACATTTTATTGTGGCAACGTTTAGCTCTCCAGGAGCTTCGTCAAACTGTTGCAAACAATGCAGGGACACAGTGGGGGTATATATAGGTACAGAGGTGCAAAGTATAATATAATCGTTGTAGGTAGTAGTAGTTGTAGTATTATTATTAATCGTAGTAATAGTAGTAGTAGTGATAGCAGCTATGTGATAGCGGAGTTTATTGCCGAGGAGAATTCTTGCTAATACTTCAGAGATGAAGTATTAGCAAGAAATAGCATTTACGTCTTCGGAAAATGGATTCCTTAATCACTAGGCGGGTGTCGTTGAATTTCATCAGGTGGTTGGCAGAATTCCGTTGTTGTACGCAGGCGTTGTTCAAGTTATCGTTCCTGCATGCATTGTGTTCACTGAGACGTATTTCGAGGTTTCTTGCTGTTTCACCTACGTATGTTCTGTCGCAACCTCCACAGGGGATAGTATAAATCCCTGCATTGATTAGTTCATTGTTCTTCAATTTCATCTTAGTCAGATCTTTTATGGAAGGACTGATTGCGATGGCACTTTAGTGTTAGCTTGTGCGAGTACTTTAGAAACGTTCACTGCAACCTGGCTGTTGGGAAAGATTATAACTTTGTTAAGAGTGGTGTTAGTGCGTGGAAAATTGATGACCTAAGGGCTCTTTTCTTGCAGTCTTTGAAGAAAAAGGAAGGGAAATGTACATCAGGGTAGATTTAGTGTACGCGTGTACACTCCCCGTCAAGAAACTCTGGACTGCTAATTCGGTATGGTCTTAGGAAAAAATCCAATGATGATGCGTGTTTTGGCCTTGGATCTTGACTGGAATAGAAGTTTGTGAAATTGTTTTTGTTTGTAGGCTTCCTGTAAACTTGAAACCTTAAAGTGTGAATGAGGACGTCTAGAAAAGGTAACTTGCCATTGGACTCTTCAAGTGTGAACTGGATAGTCGGTTCAACTGCGTTGAGCCTTGCCTGAAGATGCGCCGTTACAAACAATACAGGTCACAGAAGCTAACACTAGAGTCGCCATCATCGTCACCTATCGGCACGCATCTTAACCAACCACGAGAAACAAGCGCTGAGTTTAGGATTGAAATTTACCACTAACCTACGCAAACCGAACCACCAACTAGACTTAGTCACCAGAAATCACACAGTGACAGTAACTTCAAAAAGGTTATATACAGGGCATTATCACTGCAGCCTTATGTGAACCTCCTTCTACCAATCTTCCTGGACAGTATATAACTGCCATTAAAGACCTCACCATTGACTCAAATATTATCATCACAGCCGACAAAGGAGGTGGAGTCGTCATGCTCAACACTAGCGACTATAACACCAAAATGATGGGCTTTCTGAACGCCCAATCAGCACACAACAGTGGGAGACACTCGCCAAAGACTTCATATACAAAACCAGATAAATACGTAAGGCCCACTAGTGGAGGGAAGAAACTTCTACACTTGATACCCAGCAACCCTAAACCTGCACACATGTATGGACTACCTAAGACCCGTGAACATAATATTCCTCTGAGACCAATCACATCAAGTATAGGCAGTGCGCCACACAAATTATTCGGAGTTCTTACGTCCAAGCTAAGTAGTTTGGACGTAACTTCCTTCTTCACTAAAGTATCCACCACACAAGCCACTGACGTTCTCCGACGTAAAGTCAATCAGAACCTTAATCTTCCTCTACCTCCAGGAGATTACGTTGACCTGATTGAACTCTGAATTAATTTCAACTGCTTTTCTTTCAATAACAGGCTCTACAAACAAGCCTATGGTAAGAGAATGGGGTTCCCCATTAGCGCCGTCTTCACCAGCTTGTATATGGAGCACCTGGAAGCTGAATACTTCACCAACATCATCCCCATCAGGGTCACTTGGTAACGTAATGTGGACAACGTCCTCATAATAACTCCCAAACGTTTTCAGGCAAGGCTAAACGTAGTTGAACCGGCATCCAGTTTACACTTGAAGAAAAGTTCAATGACAAGTTACCTTTTTTAGATATCCTCATTCACAAAGTAGATAACACTAAGGTTTCAAGTTTACAGGAAGCCTTCCTGACGGTTCACGTAGTATTCTGTGGTTCAGGTATCTGCTCTGTCAGTAGTTTCTTTACCACATGTCTGTTGTGTGCATTTATTACTCTTTTCTCAGTCATTGACGATATAAGGAAATAAGATATATATTTTGGTACTGGACCATACAATCCTACTGGATTGTATGGTCCAGTGGGTTCGTGTGTCGTGAAATTTCGCTCACCATGCGGCGGGCTAAAACAACGCAGGTTCGATCCCCCGGCTAGTCGCTAGTCACAGTGTTGTTACAGACAACACCACAGACCACTACCCTACCTTTCTCATAACCAACCTAGGTAATTTGCCCCAAGATATTACAAAAATTACCTTCAGACTACATAAAGAGTCAGCTGTTAATAACTTTATAACAGCTATGATTGACATCGACTGGAATAATGAGTTAGAAACATATTCAGATACTAATGAATGCATCAATAATTTTCTTAAAAAACCACCACCTCTATAACACACATTGCCCTAAAAAACTAAACAGATCACATCTAAGAGACTCAACAATCCCTGGCTAACACCCAGCATCCTTAAATCCATTAACAAAAGGCACCAATATGAAAAACAATACAGAAGGGGTCTAATAACCAGAGAACAATCCAAACACTACTCCTCAATCCTTACCAGCCTGATAAGGTGGTCAAAAAAAATTGTATTATGAGAACAGACTACATAACATAAAAGGTGATATGAAAAAGACCTGGAAAACCCTATCTGCAATTCTAGGAAATAAAAAGATATCCAAGCACAATACCATCAAATTATAAAAAAAAACTGAGACAGCAGACTTAATGTTTTCTTCTCCACCATAGGAAAGAATCTAGCGAGTAAAATCCCAAGCTCGAACACCCGTCCAACAGACTACCTCACAAACACCTACCCTGATACACTATTCCTAGCTCCTACCAACCCAATTGAAGTCTCGCTCATAATCAACACCCTTAAAAACAAGGCAGGAGACATAAACAGCTTACCAACTTTTATGTACAAAAAAGCTTCACAGGTACTGTCACCAATTATTGCAACACTCTTCAATAAATCCATTGAAACCTCTACCTTCCCAGCAATTCTCAAAATAGCAAGGGTCACCCCGATCCACAAAGGAGGTGATCAAACAGACTTGAATAATTATAGACCAATATCTAATTTATCACTGCTTTCTAAAATCTTCGAAAAATTAATCCATAGACAGATATATTCCTACCTCGTCTCGCACAACGTACTCAACCCCTGTCAGCTTGGATTCAGGACCAACAAGAGCACAAATGATGCCATTATACACAGAGTTAATATACACCGCACTTGAGAAGAAAGAAGTCCCACTGGGAATCTTCATTGATCTACGCAAAGCTTTTGATACAGTCGACCATGATTTACTGCTCACAAAATTAGCACACTATGGTATAAGAGGGTACTCACTCAACTACCTAAAGTCATATCTTAGTAATAGAAGCCAATACGTATACACAAATGGAGCGAACTCTTCCACACAACAAATTGCAGTCGGAGTCCCTCAAGGAAGTGTACTGGGCCCACTCCTATTCCTCATTTACATCAATGACCTACCGAATGCATCACAACTACTCAAACCCATATTATTTGCAGATGACACAACGTATGTCTTCTCTCACCCAAATCCAGTCATACTGGCCAATACTGTTAATGCCGAATTACAGAAACTATCAACATGGATGACGACTAATAAGCTTACTCTCAATACTGACAAGACCTACTTCATCCAGTTTGGAAACAGGTCCACAAATGTTCCACTTAACGCTCAATGGTTCACCCATCACAAAACTCAGAGGGAAAATTCCTAGGAATCCACATTGACAGTAGCCTTAAATTCCAAACACACATACAACAAATTTCCAAGAAAATCTCAAAGACAGTAGGCATATTATCTAAGATACGCTACTATGTGCCTCAATCAGCTCTCCTTGCACTATATCACTCACTCATCTACCCTTATCTCACCTATGGAATCTGTGCATGGGGATCAACAACATTAAATCACCTTAGACCTCTCATAACCCAGCAAAAGGCGGCAGTCAGAATGATAACAAATTCCCACTCTAGACAGCATAATCCACCAATATTCAAAAGTCTAAAACTACTCACCATAAAGAACATTCACACTTATTCTTGTGCCTACTACATACATAGAACTCTACACTCTAATATAAACCCTCCGCTCAAAATTCTCCTCACCAACTTTAATAGGACCCACGACCACAACACAAGACACAGATCACTTTTTGATATACCCCGTGTCCATATCAACCTATCTAAAAATTCTATGCACATAAGGGGCCCCAGAATCTGGAATGCATTACCAGTAAATACTAAAATAACCTTGTCTGAAAATCATTTTAAGACTTTTCAAAAACGACCTACTCACCCTAAACTAAATACTCATACTGTAAATTACTTTAAAAAATGCTCAATGTTATTTTCCTTAAGATAATTTCAATTTTTACTATTATATTACCATCCTACTAAACACTTACTACAATTTAATATCATCATATTGTAATTTGAACAATGTAATATCATCATATTGTAATTTGTACAATCTAGTATTTAAATAAAACAAACTCAATCAATTACTCTAATATTATGTTCATAGTCTATAAGCCATTAGATTAAGCTGCCCTTAATGCCATGGCATGTCAGTGGCTCTCGCACTTCAGTTTAAGATTGTAATTACAACACCTATGGAAACTTGCAATGAAATAAATATTTGAATTTGAAATACCACTGGTTCGTGGTTACAATACTTAAATATATATATATTTATAGAGAAAAATCGCAGTCAGGAGGATTCGAACCCACTATAGTAAGACTGGCAAGGTTACCTGTTGCAACCCTTTTGCAAGGGTTGCAACAGGTAAGCTTAGAGGAGAATTCTCAAGAGGTATGAAGGCTGTGTATCAAGCACCAAACCCATCTCCAGAAAGGCCAAGCCCCGCGCTCCCACACCAATCACTTCACTCACATAATCCCCTTCCATCTGGCGTATGGGAGAGCCATACGCTCTCCCTTGTCAAATCAATAAAAACGTATCTAGAGCCGAAGTGCAATTACATTTATTAGTTGGCGGTTTCACAGTTTACTTTGTGCAGTAGTTGGGATAGTATAAGACAGGTACATACATTACTTATTGTCAACGTGTTAACGAAGTAAAGTTAGATTTCAGAATGATTTAGAAGTGTGAAATAGCACCTAATGTATGCATGTCGTGCCGAATAGGTAAAATTGATCAACTAGCAAACAGCTCATTTTAAATTTAGTAATTTCTAAAATTTTCTCTTATACGTTTGAAGATATATTTTTTCATTTGTGTTAATGTAATAATTTTTCAACAAAAGAACCTTAGAAAACTTACCTAACCTTATTATAACAAGTGCAATTTAATTTAGCCTAATCAAACTAATTATATTTTAGATAAGTTTACAATAATTTAATAATAAACACAATGAAATATTTTTTTTTCGATATTCATAATGATTTTTGCGAAATTATTGCAGACATAAATTTTCGCTTGCCTTATTCGGCAAGAATAGCGTTGCTATTTAAGCCAAAATAGCAAGTTTTACCTATTCGTCATATACAGTGGTACCCCGGTTTACGATATTTTTTCGTTCCAGAATGCTGTTCATGTACCATTACCAAACGAATTTATCCCCATAAAGAATAATGTAAAATAGACTAGTCCTTTTAGACCCCCAAAATTACACTTACAAAAACATATATATATATATATATATATATATATATATATATATATATATGAGAGAGAGAGATATATGACAGTGTTTAGAGTTGAGAGCTAAAATGGTTTTACCAACTGCATTTTCACTTGATACTTTAAGTTTATACAGGTTGTATTTAGTTGCTCCATTGTTAAAGTGAAAAGTCAAGACCCTGTAAATATCACAGACCGTCATTATACAGTGTGAGAGAAAATGCAAACAAGGAGGATAGGCTCTATCAACTAACATGTTAGTAATGATGAGGGGATGAATACTTTCCACTATTACGTAATCTCTATGTACGGCGATAAAGCAGGCGAAATGTTCAATTCAATGGGCGAAACGTCTTCAGGACTGGTCTCGGAGACGCCAGTCTAACGCAGACTTGTCCTACCTACCAAGTAATCAAGGGGTAATGTTAACACATGGAGTTTTAGAAACAAGACACCTCAAAGCTATTCTAAGCAAAGCTAAATGGTTTAGTAATGTGCATAATGTTCCGTGTGGCTGAAAGATCAAAATCTCGGTAAGTTCTTACCTTGTCTCAGTGGTTTAACTCCTTCGATTAAATTGACTGTCGAGCTAGAAAGGAATAGACTACCATTCTTAGACGTTCTAGCCTATCGTGTCAACTAATGTGTTGACATATATTCACTATTATTCCAATCATGAAACTAGGGTTCAAAGGAAGAGTTTTCCTCCCAACGTTTCTGAAGGTTTTGCGTATTTACAGCCCCGAAAATTTAGATGATGAAACCGGTAAGATATTTGACATGGCCTCAAAATTGAGATATCCCAAAGATTTTGTTGATGTGTTAATAGCAAGGAAGGAAACATTCTACAGGATGGTACCTAGGAAAGTACCTCACAGCAAAAAATGTGAAAATCTAGCTATCTTACCAGATACATTAAAAAGGTTCAATATAAACACTATTATTATAATCATGGGGGAGCGCTAAACCCGTAGGACTATACAGCACATGTGGGGGGGGGAAGAGATGGAAGGTATTCAGGCTCAATTCAGGGAACCGGAGCACAGATCCAATTCCCTAGATCAAGAGCCCCTCACCAGGGTCAAGTAACCTCCTTGAGGGTAATAAACACTGTAGAAAACTGGGACAGTGAAATGCAGCCTAATCAAGAATGCAACGTGATTGGAGATGTTTACAAGGTCTCCCGTCTATGTATGAAAATCAGGTTCATCACTTGAAGGCAGATTAACCTTACATCAGTAGTCGATCAGGACGGCACACGAGTCACGTGATCTTTAACCGTGTTAATGCTTGCAATCACCAGCTGAGCTGGGCAGTTTCCCAAGAGACTTACCCATACCATTTTCATTATTGAAACATAATTAAGTCCTCTCTTATAAAATATGACGATCATGCCTTGTACAACTAAAGTCAAGGGTTATATAAACTCGTTCCATATACAGTTGAATCAATTATACACTATCTCTGGCATAGGTGCTTCACAAAATCTCCAGATGGCTCATTATGCAACGGTGCCTCACTGTGCACGAAACATTCATTGTAGTGCACGTTTCTTCCATTGCATTATCGTATACAGAGATTACATTATAAGGGAACATGTTCGTTCTCCAACATTACTCAGGACGTGACTCACGAAATCGTAATGACACGATTGCAAACAAACCATACCACGGGTGGGGTTCGAACCCGCGGTCACAGTCTCTCAAAACTCCAGACCGTCGCGTAAGCCACTGGGCCAGATAGCTTCAATAAGATTCATCCAACTAGGTATATTTCTACACCATAGGAAGGTTAGCATGTTGACGGCTTTGAGGGGGACTTGAGCTAGAGTTCGTCACGGCCATGCTAGCGGGAGATTCGTCTGTAAAAACTTGCATTTGTGGACACAGTGGTGCCTATGCTAACCTTCCTATGGTGTAGAAATATACCTAATTGGATTAATCTTATTGAAGCTAGCTGGCCCAGTGGCTTACGCGACGGTCTGGAGTTCTGAGACTCTCTGACCGCGGGTTCAAACCCCACCCGTGGTATGGTTTACTCAGGACGTGTTAGTCGGGAAAGTCTACCCTCATTGTTCACATATTCTCCCAGTGTAATAGTGAACTGTGATATTTACAGGGACTTGACTATCCACTTTAACAATGGAGTGACCAAATAATATATAAACTTAAAGTATCAAACGAAAACGCAGATGGCAATATTTTAGTTCTAAACTTTAAACTCTATCTTTATTTATTGAGCTGTCTGGTTTCAGTTGTAACATTTACGTAAATGCAGAGATTATTTTCAAGGTATACATGGTCAACAGCCATAAGACTGACGTGAGTAACATGTATTTCCGATAATCAGGAAGCCATAACTACCAGGTGTGCCATCATTGTAATAAAATGGCTTTTTTTTTTTTAGTTGTCCTTCATGTTTCATTTCTCGTATTCTCTGATGCCTGTAAACTAGAGTGTCCTTCCTGTACCTGCAGTGGGAAGGTAAGAGAGGAGTATGGGTGTGAGAACATAGGTCTGGTCTTTCTGGAGATGGTCTCGGTACTCAATATACTGCCTTCATATCTCTGAGAATTTTCCCCTCAACCTACCTGCCGCAACCATTGCATAATTTCTGACTCACTTGCGAAAGGCCTGTTTGCGATTGTCGATATATATAATGACGTACCGACTAGGTAAAATTTGCGATTTTGGCCTAAATAGCAACGCTCTACTTGCCGAATAAGGCAAGTGAAAATTTGTGTATGCAATAATTTCGCAAAAATCATTCTGAACCTAACGAAAAAATGTATTTCATTGTGTTTGTTTATTATTAAATTATTGTAAACTTATTTAAAGCATATTCAATTGGATTAGGCTAAATTAAATTGCGCTTGTTATAATAAAGTTAGGTAAGTTTTCTAAATATTCTTTTGGTACAAAATTATTAATTTTTACATTATCATAAATTAAAAAATATATCTTTAAACGTATAAGATTTTTTTTTAGAAAGGACTTACTTTTAAATGAATTCTTGCTAATTGACCACTTTTATCTATTCGGCACATTATACACACACACATATATATATGGTTCCTTCTTGATTTTCGTCTCCTATGGAATTTCTTCTCTCATATGCTGTGTACGCCATTTTCAAACAAGTTAAGATGATCTAAACAACATTTAATATCCAAAATGGCGGTGCACGTCCAGGGAACAAGCCAGCACTTTAGACACACCAGAGGGATGAAAACAAGACAGTAAAAGGAAGGTGGGAAGAAAGTAAAGAACGAAAAAAAACTCAGAAAAAGGTGGAAGAGAGGAGCTGAAAAAGAGGTAAGTGGGTCGGGTGAGCTTTGAAGAAAGTAAGAAAAGACAAAGAAAACGAAAGTGGAGGTTAAAGAGGGTTGTCGTAAAGATATTATAGTTATTATATTCACGGGGAAGCGTTAAACCCGTGCGGGTCACTCAAAATAGTGAAGACAGTGGAGTGAAGAAGAGTTTTCCTCAATTTCCTTGCGAGTGAGGGAGCCAGCCCCGGCCAGACACTTTCTTTACCTTGCCTTGGTGGCGTTCACAATTGCCTTTAGGTTTGAATCAATATTTGCCCTGTCATAAGAAAAATAGAGTGCTCCTTGTACGAGTATAAAAAATGTTCTAACTCAAATCAAATTTCTCTCCCTCCTTCCATCCACCCTCGAGCACAACAAGGCAAGGCTCTCCACCCAAAGGCTAATAAGAGTTAAAAGGTCAGGAAATATTTCTGAGGCCTCGTAGCCACTACGGGACTGAAGAGTTGCCTTTCTATTACTGCTTGTTCGACCCTTGTTATTGACGTGTTGGAGAGAGTTTACACCAGCTAATTGCTTCATGAGGGTCAGGCCGTAACCCTAGAGTGGCATGCTACTTAAAATAATCTTCATTCATTATACCAGATTATGCTGTACCTTGTGAGGACCAATATACAACAATCATTCTAATCATTATTTATTGTTGATACTGAGGAATAGATAAAACAACAATCATGGAATTATTATTATCAAATAAAGCGCTAAACCGACAAGGGTCATGCAGTGCTGAGAGGCAGAAAATAGTGCCGGGGTTATAAATAGGTGGAGAGGGGATCAGTCAAAGTTCGTATAGTAAAGCAGTTGCTGACAAAGTCAAAAAGTGATCCTGCAATCTCGTTGGTAAACCGGACAATCCACAAGAAAGTGAAGAACCGAAATAGTGACCGGACAAACCTCACAGGGTGTCGTTCCATGAGATACCCATGGGTAAGGCGAGTATGGCCGATGCGGAGACGGAGGGGGCAGTCTCCCGAGTGTGGCAACGTGGTAAGATGGCCACAAACCTAAAAGCGGTTTAATACAGTGCAATTTATGGTGCATGTGGAGAAAGTTTCTCCAGAAAGGAGGAGGTATCGGCCCCCTTCAGCCCCCTGATGGACTCAGCCCTCCAGAGGGGATGATAGCCTGTCTTGCTTCCACATGATCAACAATTTAATTGGAAACAGATGACCAGTCAGAAGTCACGTACCCCTTTGCAAGAGACCGGTTGCATGCAAAGAGTATGTAACCTTTATTCGGAGCATGTTAACACACCCACATAGGCTCCCCCCCAACCAGCGAAAATCGTTAAGGGTTTGGTGATGAGGGCCCCCCCATCAAATCAACGACTCGGTTCAGCCAATTAAATGGTTTAACAATGACAAAAAAGGGGACGTGGTTACCACTGCAGTTTGTCATTGGAATTCCTGCATAGAGCTGGTTGTGGAAAATTGTCTGTCTTTTTGGGTGCTGCTTAGCCTAGACAACTGTGGCGTGCACAAACACTACTCCTTTGT